>PNEQ01129218.1:27721-52972 GCA_003012365.1 Medauroidea extradentata
CGCGTCACCAGCTGCTGTGATGCCGCCCCTTGCGAAGCCACCCCTCCTGAAAGACGGAGGGTAGAACGCAGCCCGCAAGAAGATAAGAAAAATTAAAAAAAGAAAAAGAAACCAAAGAAAAAAACTGCACCCAACAAAACACTTGGCCTGATGGCGTTTTCGATCTTTGTGTCCCAGTTTCCGTGATTTCGGGAAACAAATATAAATGCTTACGAAAAAGTAAATCCCTCGGTGGTTGACAAAACAATTTTATTCCAGAGTAATGTAATATATACTTCGTAAACGGAAGTAATAGAATTATCACTAAATTACATTTATCTCGTTTTCAATATAACAAGTCGGTACGAGTAATTGTGAGAAAGTTTTTGGAAAAGTTATTCCAAGGTCACTAGTATTTAGTACCTAAACTTATGAACTTCAGCGTGTCAAAAGTTCCGCTAGGTACAACATTCTCAATGTTGCTTCATATTCAATGTTAATATTATTTCTTGACTAATGGTGACAAATAAATGGGTAAAAAAATTACCTTTTAATTATCTCTGCAATTCCAATCAACCACTATTGAATCTAGTGACGATGTGGGTCTAATAATATACGAATTTCAAAACCGGAATTTCTTTGCAGCAAAACCTGCAACGTGATTACTGCAAAAAAAATTATGTAACGCTATACACGACCATAATCTTGCCAACGGTGTTGCGTACCGTTAATTTCCTTATTTTGTATTTATGTGGAATCCTGGTAAATTAAAAAATTCAATACGGAATACAAGTTTTGCACACTAAAAAAATTTTCGGCGCATAGTTTTTGTGTAATTAACTGCAAAAGTCACAATTCTGACGTACATGTGTAGCCATTATAAGAAAAACTAAAACACTTACATTAATAAAACTTTGTTGGTAAAATTAATGCAACATTGAAGATCCGATGACATGTCTATGATTTCCCCATAAAACGTCTTTTTGTCTTCTTACAAAATTCCTGTTCGTTTAAGGGTGTTCAAGTGGGAAAAAATCGTACTTTTATATTTGTATGAAATAGTGTAGGTTTTGTAGGCGTTACATGGATTGGAAGTACATTGTTCTTTTAAAAAGGATTAGCTCAGCCAGTTTTCCCACGATGACACTTCAGTGTCAACATATGCACGCTTTTAGTTCTTATAAGTCTCAAAAACAAATAAACATAATTAAATTTAAAAAATTCACACTGAAACTACGCGTCACGGACTACTGCTTGAATTGTTTTAAAATACATTACGAGATGTTTTTGTACTTTTAAAAAAATTTTGAAATTTAGATTTTTGCTTTTTTTTATATATGATTTTTAAAAAATATAAAAATATGTAGTAATTGGTTTTAAAACATGACAAATAGTATCCAGTGACATGTAATTATGGTGTGAATGATTTAATTTATTTATGTCCAATCGTTATTGCGGCTTGTGAGAACTGAAAACGTGCAAATGTAGACTTTGAAGGGCCTTTATGGGAGAACTGGTTGAGATAAATCTTTTTCGTCAGAGGAAAATACGCTCCTATAAAAATGACACTATTTGATAAAAATATAAAATTACGATTTTTCCCCACTTAGACGCCCTTTAATGACATTTAATTTTCATTTGTTGAATTTTCCAATTATGTTTTTAAATTATAAAAAGTAGACTTTCCTTGTCACCATAGTTTCAGTTCAATAATTCGTTCAGTTCTTTCTATAGCGGCTGCACGAAAACGTCAAATTTGTGACTTTGACAACGAATTATACAAAAATCGTACAACCCTTTGTAAGAGTTGTACCCTTTTCAACGTTAAATCATCAACCAGAACTGAATATAAATATAAAAATAATCAACAGGAAGGTGACCAACATTCTTAAATATATATGCACACACAATTAATTTGTAGGTACATATATTTAAGAATGTTGGTCACCTTCCTGTCGATTATTATATTGTTGATATGTATATATATATATATATATATATATATATATATATATATATATATATATATATGTGTGTGTGTGTGTGTGTGTGTGTATGTGTGTGTATGTGTGGGTGTGTGTGGGTGTGTGCGTGTGTGTGCGAGTGTGTGCGTGTGTGTGAAATTGTTTCATTTTTGAAAGTGTTTCTAAAAACGGTCATTATTGACATTTAACATCATTTCGTACCATTCTAATTTTCTGATTTTTTTTTTCACAAATTGATTTTTGAAAAATTACCCTAAATTATAAAGAAATATTATTAGCGATATTACTACTATTTGCACGGAATTTGACGATCCGACGAGACTTCATTTTATGAAAAAACGTCTATTAACTTTTCTTTCAAATTTATTTTTTTTATTTACTTGTTGAAAATATGTTGGCAATATAAACACATATTCATCGCACTGAACCGAAATCCACGCGAAAGAAGTCTAGGAAAACAACTAGTAATTCATAAATAAACAACAATTACTTACGAGTAGGTGTGAGATATAGTTTCGCCTGATTTATTCCCGAGATGTCCATTTATGTTCCCGAGGTCAACGGCTCGTATTGCGCAGGGTCGGTGGCCGGCCATTTAGGGAGGGGACGGTCTCCTCCCGTTCTCCCGGGTGTCATATCTCCGCCGTCGTCCTGGGAGATGATATCTCCAGGTCCGCATCAACGCGGACTTCGCATCACCCGATACGTCCATTCCCCCCTCGCCCGCCGCACACCAGCTAGCGCAGTAGGACACAGCAGAGCCATACGGCGCTCTTCTGCTCAGTGCGGTCAGGCCGGGGTCATCCGCGGCGAGGCACATGTGCCGAGGTCAGCTTTAGACCGTCCATTCCCGACTGTCAGTCCCAGAGGACACACATCCTCTATATCTTACTTTCTATCTCATATAGGCTACAAGGTGAGAAACGACGCAGTGTGTTAATTTCATGTGGTGATGATACCTTATGAAAAAATTAGTAATTCTTTTCCCGCCAAATGAGCTAGAGCGGGGGTATTGCTACCGTGAAAATCTACTTCAAAATATCGTTATTTTTTCTTGTATATAAAACATATACAACTTGGTGTTTCATTTTTTTGACACTGTTCGGAGTGCTGTTTCGTATCAAGTTGTATTTTATGTTAAATTTGAACAATTGTGTAGCATTAATCGCACTATAACTCAAAATACGGGAAAATTGACAAATTTCTTTAGACTCACTTTTTCATAAGCTATCAGTACACGAAATTAATTAACACTCTCTGTCCTGGATATAAATATAAACACACACACCGTAAACCGGGGTTACTTTTTCCATTTTCGGGATTACTATGACTACTGAAAATGTTAGTTTTGGGGGGTACTTTGGTAAATAAGTATATAATGGAATCTATTTTCTTTTTAATAATTTCTTTTATACATTTAGTTAACCTTTAAAAATTTCTTTACTGAACGACACGAAGACCAAAATTTTTAGTGGTAGCTACCCCACAAGGTCAAAGTAACCCCGGTTTACGCGTCATTATATATATATGTGTGTGTGTGTTCATATATAAATACACACACAGCATCCAGAAGCAGCCTCGTCGTGATAGGCACACAACATGTATCCTGGGCCAAATCGGAGACGAAAATGTTTGTGGTAAAATTTTGTACAGTGACATTTTTCGTGCACAATGAGGCTACGCAGCACGGAGAAAGCCCCCTCTTGCACTACTCTCTAAAAATAGTTTGTACATTTGCCACACTTGCGTATAGGAGTGCTAAGAAGTAGATATGGTAGAATAGTTTCCCAGACATCCATGGTAGAACTCCTAAACTTATTTTATAAAACAGTCAAATGTATATTGAAGTTACCAGATTTGTATTGTAACAACTGTAAACGCTTACATATTTACAAGGCGGAAGTATGGTAACTGTCCCATATTGTGTTGTGTTTAGGTTAATTACTTCCTAAATATTTTAGGAAGTTTTTTTTTTTTTTTTTTTTTTTTTTACTGTGTACACGTGTATCTCACTGCCACTGTGCTGATTATCATATTTTTGGGATGTTCAAATCCAAGCAGTCCAAATATGACTCCTCGTTTATACGGCGTAACATACAGAAAACAATACCTGGACATTAACAATACACAGGATGATACATACAGGACGTGTTATTTTATGTGGTGATGAATTATAAAAAATTTGTCGGAAAATATGCTTTTAATGATCTATTAATTGGATTATAGTGAGATAAATGTTACCCACGAAACAAGCTATCAAATTTAATTTACTTAATTATTGAATAGCGTCAAAAAATTAAAAACTAATTATTGTTTTGTTATTTTAAAAAAAATTGAGATTTAAGATTTATTATCAGTCTAGCACTGCTCTCAGTATATTCCTCTTAACGGACAAATTGAAAACATATATTCGATTTATATTTTCATAGGATATCACAATGCAAAATTAACACTTTCTGTCATGACTCAAACTGTATATGAGAAAACAATATTAGGGGAAAATTTTATATTAAAATATTGTTTTCGGTTCCAAGAAAAGGCAGTCGTATGACCAGGAAAATGTTGTACTTGACTTAGGGAAAGTAAGCTGACTGAGGAGAATTTGGTTAATGTTGTGACGTATTGTTTGAGTCCGTCTGAGGATGGTATGAGGTTAGTAATAAAAAGCTACGGAATGCAATATCAGGGAAATAAAAGTACCCCGAAAAAAAAAACACGCTGCAGTCGAAGATAAAGTCCACCATGTTATACCCCATGTGAATATCGGGAGTGACCCCATAGGTGACGAACTAATACAGAGTGATTCAAAAGTTCCCATCAATTGCTATGAAACTGAAGTGTCTGCAAAGGTCATATGAACCACGCCAAGACAATGGAAATTCTCATATTATACTCTACTGATACACATACTATGAGAGGGTTTGACTGATGTGTTTTGCTCTTCTGCAACAGTCAACGTGTTTACATGACAGTGGATCGGAACTTTTGAATCATCTTGTATTCATTTACGTGAGCGAGACATGGCGTTCCGTTGCCTTAACTCCGAATACTTTTTATGCTGGTCAGATGAAACTCAAAATCCCTTCACACGTATGTCTGGTCAAGTATTTTACATCACTATGCTGCATGAATATTGTAGCGTACAAAGTCTGAAGTGAGACAAACAATGCTGTGTGGGAACATGCATGTAATGCCGTGTGCATAGATGTAGGCGCACAACACGGTTTGTAAGACTATGTTTCCCTGTTCCTACTGTTTTTTGAGAAATTAATTAATTTTTAAGCTCAAACGAGAGCAGGTATAAAAAATCTGTTAGGCAGTTTTGTTTAGGATGTTTTTTGCCGTGATAGCTATTTTTTTAAGGCAAGAAATTATACAGTTTCGACTAAAAAGTCAATTGACCAGAATTACGTTTATTACATAGTTAGCAAAAAGTCATAGCATTTACCGCCTTTAATAAATCAACCCAGTATGGAGAACACTATTTTAAACAAAACTACTATACAGATTTTTTTATATCTGCTCTCGTTTATGCGTAAAAAAATTAATATCGCTAAAAAAAGTACAAACACGATAGGCTGGCCTTAATTACTCACCTTGCAGCCTATCGCGCGATTAAAATGAATTGCAGTGTGTCCGTAAATACATTTATTTTATGAAACTATACCACATGTGCTCATTGTCTCAATGTGCAAAAATAAAGTGCGCTTCAAACGAAGATGGAACGGTCACCTGTATCCAAGCATTGCTCACCTCTCCTCACCAACCCTTCCTCACCACCCCTCTCAGCTTTTCCTCATCACCCATATCAAAGCATTTCTCACCTCTCCTCACTAATCCTTCCTCACAACCACTCTCGGCTTTTCCTCATCGTCCGAATCCAAGCATTTCTCACCTCTCCTCACCAATCCTTCCTCACCACCCTTCTCGGCTTTTCCTCATCACCCGTATCCAAGCATTTCTCACCTATCCTCACCAATCCTTCCTCACCAATCCTTCATCACCAATCCTTCCTCACCAATCCTTCCTCACCGATCCTTCCTCACCACTCCTCTCTTCTTTTCCTCATCACCCGTATTCAAGCATTTCTCATCTCTCCCCACCAATCCCTCCTCACCACTCCATACGGCTTTTCCTCGCTACCTATATCCAAGCATGTATCACCTCTCCTCACCAATCCTTCCACACTTCATGTCTTACATGTCCGTGAATTAAAGAAAAAAGTTACATTCTGTAAATTTTTTTTTAATTATAATTTGTATTGTAAGACTAGGAACTATAATTTAACATTTTTTGCATAACTAGTCCTCCCTCGTTGTAGAGCATGGCTATAGATAGTGGAAAGCTGCAAGGCAGCGTACCGGTTGCGCCTTGCATGATAGGAAGACGATTACGTATTTGTTAACAGACGAATCACAAACATTTAGTAGTGACGTACCGAGGTTATAATTGGCTCCACTAGATGGGAATAACGCCAATAACGAAAGAAGAAAATCATACACGGGCATGTTATACTGAAGTCTCAGCAAGCAGTTAACTTCTCCCGAAATAAATCAGTAGGCTGTCCCTAAACAAAACATCAAGGATCTAACAGTAGCCTACAGTTAGGAATATGCAAATTTTCCGTTGTTTTCTGATAGCAGATTACACTGCAAGATCTTGTACGCTCGTTTGAAGCATCTTATTGACCACAATGTCTTTAACAGCCGCATAGAATGCGTCAGACCAAAAATTAAATGTTACATGTTACAGTGGCCGACCTCCCCTAAAGAGGTTAGGCACGTAAATTACATACATCTCATACAATCTCTTGGCCTACTGAACTATATATTTTTCTCTGCCACTTACAGGACATTGAAGTCTATTCTGTCACCAAATAATAACGCGAATTTTGCATGTCTCTAAGTAAAGTAAATCGGAGGAAGGTGAAATACTTAGGATTTTTAATAAACCATAATGTTTGAATAAACGTGCAAGTATATATTACGATAGGATACTTTTTTTTTCATATGACATTTGTGTCAGTTAGTAATAATATACAGGTTTATTTTATTATTTTAAGGTTTAAACAATAATTAACGAAACCAAAAAAAACTGTATTACTGACATCTTCCTTAAGTTACCTCATACATATTTCTAGTAGTTTAGAACCTGAATAAAACAGTGGCGAAGCATCGGTAGCAGCAACTCAACTTCATTGGGTGTAACAGGAAGGTGCATCGGATGGTAGCATATATCGCGAAAAATTGTTTGTACCACATCCCTTGAAAACACTGTGGTTTCTTGCCACTTGTATGATTGAGTGATACACGTCTGACACACCATAGCTGTCTGAAAGCCAATAATAGGAATCCAATGTTACAATAGCGGGATTCCTATTGGCTCAGTCAAATGGGGTAACAGCTTGCCGTACAAGCGAAAGCCAGTATCTTTTGATAAGACAAATTTACGTTGAAACCCAGCAAACAGTCAAGTTTTCCCGCGATAAACCATCATATCTAGCCATGATGTTACAAGTAACACGACAGACGCATTCGGGACCAAGAAATAGGACAGTGGAACACCAACTTAGCTCCCATATAAGCATTTTTGTAAAATGACGCAAGACTACCTCGTTGTGTTCCGCCACTGTGCGACCAACAAATTAACGTCTAGACAACAGCAATCTGGGGGCGTGGTTGGGTAGTAGCTAAACCATTCCCCACTCACCAATGTCATGCGGGTTCGATTCCTGGCGGAGTCGGTTCCTGGATTCTCGTATTTGGGAATCGTGCCAGACTATGTCGTTAGTCGGCGAGTTTTCTTGGGGATCTGCCGTTTTCCCTGTCCCTTCATTCCAGCGCTGCTACGTACTCACCTCATGTCACTCTGCACCAGCACTGAAACCTAGATGTTAAGTGCTGGCCAAAATCTCTGCACTTAATCGTCACAACAGCAGACAGAGCGAGACTTCACCCACTAACCTCCTTGTTGACCATTCACTACAGAGTGCTGAAATGACTTACGGAGGGGGGGCAGAAGTGTGGACAGGGTTCCGAACCAAGGAACACAGCTGGCGAACGAGCAGCGACCAGAACAACGCACCTCTTCGTGGACGGCGAACGGTCGTGACTTCCCAGCTGGGTGAGTCCCTTTTCGCTATGACCTTCTAACTTCTATCTTTCTGCACTCTCTCCTCTATTTAGTTACACCTGAGGTCAGACTACTGAGATTCTGAATAAAATCGCTGAGTTAATATTGTTTGCTCTTATCATTACAAGTTAGCCCAAGTAACGCCTGTATGTGTTAAAGACTGCCATCTCCCCAGGTCGCCGAGCGGTGTGCAGAACTTAGGCTGTTAAAAGATTACTTGGAAACTGCTCATCGCGCATGAATGATATCTTCTAAGGAATAGAATTCAAAGTACATTACACATGTGTATACCTATTTCAGGTTCTCCATTAATTATAAAAGCATATTTTCTAGCGGCAGAAAATTGTTTGGTGTTTACAAATATTAAAATGTTATCACAGAATCTTTTAAAAGGTATCGGTGAGTAGAATACACGTTTAACTTTAATACTGCGTTATAAAATGATAAGTTCGCTACTAAATGCCTCACAGAGACGAGTTGTCAGCGAAGATTGCACGCCAGTCCAGTGGCTTGCGCTTAGAGGTTAGCGTGAGGCGTGATGCGCGTGTCGTGTCGTCCTTACCACTTCCGAACTTCTAGGCCTCGAACCAGCAAAATATGTCCACCCAGGCGGCCACTTTAAGGCATGATTGTAGGGCCCGGTAGTTTTCGCGAAAAGATTTTTGCCCCACTTTGTTTCAGTGTCTTACGTGCACACCTGCAGTTCAACTTCATGGCTATTGACCGAGTGTTTTTGTGCAGAGTTGTTATTCATTTGACTGTGCCAATCAGTAGAAGGATAACTGTCACATATCACGTCTGTGATTTGCGGGTTTAACCTCCACACGCTGGGTGTTACGGCATCCAATCACTGGCCACAAAGCAGAGATGCAGGTGTACACGTAAGACACTGAAACAAAGTGATGCAAAATTCTTTTCGCGAAAACTACCGGGCTCTAGATATGGGGAGTGGAAGATTAAGTTTATAACAAGCTCAAAGTGTGTACTGTCCCCGGCAGACGTCTGTGCAAGTCTGAGAGGGAAGCGGGGTAAGTGCCGCAAAGGAGGGAAGAGATGCGCGCGCAGGTCTGGCCGTGCTATTGGCTGTTTCACAAATATCAACTACTAGTGTATTTGCTGTTACTCGAGCCCGACTACCGAATGTGTTTAGGTCGGCGTGTATTCAGCCGGGCCGTTTTGTTGCCGGTCTGCTTCAGACCTGTCCGTGACGAGCTGCAACCTTGAGAGTAGGAGGTGACTCGCATGCACAGACGTTTGCCGTTTGAAATAGTCGGATTATAACTAGACGTACGTCCAGTAGCCTAGATTGCTCAGTCCTGTACACGCTCTGGATACAGTTGATTACTAGAGACATGCAAAATTCGCGTTATCATTTGGTAACAGGCTAAACTTCACTTCCCTATACAACACAGAGTATAATCTGCGATTCAGTTGGCCACGAACATTTATGTGTTGTCATTTACGTGTGTTACGTCTTTACATAGATTGGTCTCTCTACCGTGTATGCATTCTCCGCGGCAAGTCACGACAATATCGGCCAGCGGGAGACGTCGAACGAGCCTATAGTCACTTGGAGTCTAGTCAGCTGTCAGAAAATAACGCGAATTTTGCATGTCCCTATTGATTACTCATTCGCTTACAACAATACATGCGATAGCTCGTGACAGCCGCGAGCTAATCACACACGTGATTATGAAGTACATATTTTTGGCGTTCAACCTGACCTGGAACGTATTTGCGAAATTGACGTACCTCTAATTATAACTAGAGATGATGGTATATCGCGAAAAATTTTTGTGTGAATATAGCCTTGAAAACACTGACATAACGTGGATGTCTGCAGACCAATAACATACACTGAATATTACAGCAGCGGGAGTATTATTGGCTCAGTCAAATAGGGCAACAGCTCCACATACAAGCGAAAGCCAGTCATCTTTTCATAAGCTGGACGTACGTTGAAGCCTAGCAAATAGTCAAGTTTTCCCGTGATAAACCATCATCTCTAATTATAACACAGCATGCCTAGGAACACGACCACGATTCACCACTGGTCAGATAAATTATTTTTTAGCAAAGTTTCGCGCTGTGATAGTTTGCAGTGCTGGCAACACAGACAATGGTAACTCACTTCAGACGAATGAACAGTACTCTGCCCCGAAAAATGTGTAACTTTATAATTATACCAAAACCTATCCAACTCTTACACATTACATTAGTAGTAATTTCCCACAAATATAATATTTTTCGGTTCCACAGTTTTCGCATAATCATATGTCAAATTAACGATTTCAGTATTTCGGTAATTACTCAAAGTAAAAACTATTCAAACAACATGAAGTTATTTTGTGGACACATAAATGTATAAACCTACAGAATGACACCTTTACTATTTCACGTATCCATTATTTTTATTTAATACAGGTACTCAAATACATACAAAAATTAAGGTATATTTAAGTATATAGTTTTATAGAAACAATTTTTAGATGAAATCACAAAAATTTCATTCTCTAGATTAATACATTTAATTATACTCTGAATTGCTTCAATCGTACCGGTTGAATGTTTTTTTTTTCTTTGGATAAGTACAAAAAATCATCAAATCGTTTCTTTCTTTGACATGCGCTTGTACGAAAGCTGAACCGATAAATATTTCATTTCTAGGAAATTATTACGTATTAGTGTAATATGTAAGAGCTGGACAATGTTCGGTACAATTATAAATTTACGACTTTTTTTTGGTGCAGATCGCCTTTGCGGGAGGCAGGCGTGTTGACGAGCTTTGAAAGAGTGCCGCTAGTTCTCTCGGTCAAACACGCCCGCCTCGGCAGACGAAATAAAACGACGCGCCGCGCGCCCAGAAGTTAATTAATAGACGGACGGCCACGTCAATATTTTAGTAGCGAGTCACACGCGTTACAGCTGCCGTCGGACCGGGGCGTTATTTGCCTTCGGTAAACTGTTCATTATCGGCGCAACGAGGCGAACTGAATGAAACCCACTCGACAAAGCTCCACACACTCACTCCCACACACACACACACACGAACTTCATGCAAACATCTCTATCCTCGCAAGGGACGCAGAGAGCCAAAGGCAGGGTTGCACACACAAACGTAAGTGAATTGGACGGAGTTAGGCAGACGGGAACCAAACCACAAAGTACAAAGTAGAAGCAGAAGGTCCGAAATATAATTTTATATTATAATTAGAGGTACATGAATTTCGCGGATTCATTTGAGAACAAACTAAAATTCAGACTCGTGTAGGATTATGTCTAGTTCGCAGTTGGCGCATAACTTCTTTGACACCTCCTGGAAGGCTGCGAGCCGGTTATAGAGAAGCATCTAATGCAGGCCCATTAAAATTGCGTACTACTGTAGCAGCGAGCAGCGAATAAACCGTCGAAGTCTGCTTCAGTACGTAGATATATGTCGAGTCTAGCCTGCGGGTCAATGAATACGCGAAATTCACGTACCTCTAATTATAATTAGAGATGATGATTTATCGCGAAAATGTTTTGTGGCAACATACCCTTGAAAACACTGTAGTTTCTTGAGACATGTATGATTGGTAGAGCCACGATTTTATGACGAAAAGATTTTTGCAACATTTGTTTTCAATGCGTTATGTGCACACCTGCAGCTCTGCTACATCGTCTGTGATTGGATGATTTTACTCCCACTTGACTTGGCAAATTACTGATGTACGGAGTCACAAAGATCTTATTCTGACTGGTACAGTCAAATGACAGACGTGTCTGGACAAAGACGCGCTGCCAATAACCATGAAGTAGAGCTGCCGATGTGCACGCGAGACACTGAAACAAAGTGGGGCAAAAATCTTATCGCGACAAAATCGTGGCTCTAATGATTAGGTTATATACGTCTGGCACAACGTATCTGTCTGAAAACCAATAATTAGGGCTCGGTAGTTTTCGCGAAAAGATTTTTGCTGCACTTTGTTTCAGTGCCTTACGTGCACACCTGCAGCTCAACTTCATGGCTGTTGACAGAGTGTTTTTGTGCAGAGTCGTTATTCATTTGACTGTGCCAATCAGTACACGGATAACTGTCACACATCACGTCTGTGATTTGCGGATTTCACCTCCAGACGCTGGGTGTTACGGCGTCCAATCACTGACCACAAAGCAGAGATGCAGGTGCGCACGTAAGGCACTGAAACAAAGTGATGCAAAAATCTTTTCCCGAAAACTACCGAGCCCAACCAATAACGGACATCACATACTACAATAGCGGGATTATTATTGGATCAGTCAAATAGGGTAACAGCTCTGCGTACAAGCGAAAGCCAGTAGTATTTTCACAAGATGAACGTGCGTTGAAACCCAGCAATCAATCAAGTTTTCCAGCGATAAACTATCATTTGTAATTATAATATCTGAAGAAAAATAAGAGCCGAGAAGAAGCGGTTCATAAAAGGTTTAGATACACAAAGAATACCTTGAATATTTCAGTTCCAGTGAACTGCGGGATTGGTTCCTTTCTGCTTAAGTCTCGGTTTCAGTCGCCATATATTTTAATATTTTTCGTTTTTTTGAAAAGAAAATTTTTAAATCTGCGACTATACTGCAAATTCTACTTACATTGCACCATAGTACAGATATGGCGATTGAACTGATAATTTACAATTAGTTTGCACTCAGTCCTGCAGGTTATATAAAAAATTCATATACTGATAGCAGTGTAATTTAATATTAACAGCTAAATCGCAAAACCAAGCGAGGTGACACAACGTTAACACGTTGGACTCGCATTCGGGAGGATCCGTCTCCAGCTATCCTGAGTTAGGTTTTCCGTGGTTTCCCGGAATCGCCCCAGGCGAACGCTGCGATGGTTCCTTAAGGGCGTTCACGTGGCAAAAAAAAAAAAAGCATTATTTTATATTTGCATGACATAGTGTTCGTGTTATAGATGTTACTTGTCATTACATTTTCTACTTGAAAAATTTTTTTAGCTCTCGTCGTTTTCCCATAGCGGCATGTCAAATTCAGAATTTGCAAGTTACGGGGACATAGGATTAACAAAACCAAGTGTCTTACTTGAATTAAATAATTTGCACTGAAATGAGATATTATGGGCAATATGCTAAAATATTTATTTACTCACAATGAATTTCCTTTGTCCCTATAAAATATTCTAAAAATGATGCAAATTTACTTCATTTATGACCATTTTTATAGAAGACAAAAGACTTTTTTGTGTGTTTTTAAATATTTTAGCATATTGCCCATTATATATAATTTCAGTGCAAATTATTTCATTCGAGTAAGTCACTCGGATTTTATTATTCCTATATTCCCGTAACTGGCAAATTTGGACTTTGATATGCCACCATGGGAAAACTATGAGAGCTAAATTTGTTTACAAGTGGGAAAGCTTGTCACAAGAGACGTCTATAAAACGAATAGTACGTCGGGGAAATATTAAAATTACTAATTTTTGCCACGAGAACACCCTGCACATGGGCAATGGCCGACTCCTCTCTCAACTCCCGTCATTGTGCCAAGTTGTGTCACCGTCTCTAATGACCTCGCTGTCGACGAGATGTAAAGCCCGCTTACCTTACCTAAATCGGAACACTTATACTGTAAGGCAAAATAAATAGAATTGTCGTTATAATCTCATGTTTGACACGTTTACTATCGGAGTTTTAAAAAAATATATTAAAATTTAAAATGGCAACTGAAACAAGCCATAACTCTCTGTCCCATTGTGGCTTTAAACAAAGTGCTTCAGCTTTCTAAGTTTATTCGTAGAAAATAATATTACTTTCAACACGAAATCTCTCTCAAGCGGAAATGACTCCTGATTACTTTCTTATTTACGTCACAAATGTGTACGATAATTTTGTGTGTATGTGAGGGGAGTCGGCCTAAAATGACATTTAATATTGTTCTTAGATTGTTTTCGTAATTTCAAACCTTAATTTTACAGAATTTTTTACAGAAATGAATTAATTATTTTGACATGAAATAACATTAAAACATTACAAAATTTGAATCTTTTAAATTCATTGTATTCATTTAAAAATACCAAATGTGTCGTTTTAAGGCACATGTAAGGATAAAATTACATAGTCAAGTCTTGGTTTTTTCATGTGTTCGTATCTTCGTAGCTCATTTCAATATAAATGTTCGTATGAGTCAATAATTAAAAAATTGTCACTGACGCAGAACACAAACGAATGTTTCACATCTCTTGTAAGTCCTGCGTACTCACAGCGTATCCTTAAAAAAATTAATGAGACAATAATAAAAAGTCTTTGACACAGATAACAAAGGAACATTCATCATATTCTTGTAAGTAGGTCAACTGCACACTCACAGTAAGTTCACGATAAAAATCCATATAAAGCAGTAATAAAATAAGTCATTCCCACATATCACAAATGAATATTTGCATCTTCTTGTAAGTCCAGCACATTCAGTCTATGACTCTCCGTGCACGGACATTGACAACAAATCTTCGCAATATAAGCAGAGAGCATCTTTATATGCACGAAACTTAAGCCTTTTGAAGTCAGGCTTACAAACCAATTTATTCTTTACAGTTGTAGGCCTAACCGATTTTCTCGCTTCCTGTGAATTTGCTTGTGAATTGGTCTTCCACATTTTCAGATACGGACTACTAACCATTTTAGCACCTCCTTGACTTTTGCGTTTCTTTAGTTGACTTCTTTGAACTGCGACTACTGGAAGTGGTGAAATTTCTTCTACTCATACTTTCTTGCTTGATCAGTATTTTGAGTCGGTTACATTTTGCTCAAGGTGGGCTGAGTCGTTGTCTCACTGGCGGAGAACATGCGATCTTCAAACAGTTCATGATTAATTGGAAATAGGCCGGTTTATTCGAATCCACTGAGGGCTATTTTCACTGTAGCAGCTACTGAAAAAAATGACCACTGATTTGGTACTGGGTCACAACTCTTCCAGGGTGAAACATAAGCCATTTAGATACCTCTTGGTCGTAGAAAGTTTTAAGTCGCCCACAAAAAACCACATAAAGAGGTTGTTATCTATTTGTGCAGTGTGGTGGGAGGCACATAATGACAATGGCGAACTCACTGACTTCCGAGCTTTTGTGGCTATATTGACCATCTAAAATCAATAGAACTTTGTTCTCTTTACTTGGCTTTAAGCGGCAATCCTACAATTTTATGTTTGGAAAGTTTGTTGTAAAGTCTAATGCGTATATCTAATGTTGTGTGTTACGAATCTGAGCTGTATTTTTGTACTAAAAGCAGTAATGAAAAAACCTATTTTTAGCCATTTTGATGGGCCCCAAAATCATGTTTCTAATAGACGTGTTGTATTTTTAAAATGATAGTAACATAGTTTCAGGTGTGTGTTATTATTGTAGACAAACGTTTTGCTAATAACTTTAGTGGTTCCGCGTAGAAAATATTATACGCGGCATGCTACACCAACGTTCTTGCGCCACGTTTATTGTCCTAAGGCCGAGTACGAGTTTTTCTTTCACATGGTGCCAGAAACTGAAATAGTTTTAATACAATCTTTACAAACAAAGTCTAAACTATGTGCAGTACAGTACACACTTGTGTGTAGGCGTTTTGGTAAACAGTGCTTTGTTTGCCAGCATATTTATGTATTTATTTATATGAATTTGGGATTATTTTCGTAACAAAATGTGTAATACCCTTGGTGGGAAAAATCTAAATAACCAAAGGATTTATTGCAACAAAACTATGATGTAAATAAACGCATTTTAGCGATAAAACAATCCAACGATTAATCCATGCCGATGGTCGGTTGCATTTTTAAAATATTATCGAAATCATTGTAAACTTCCAGGGATGGTCTTAAAAGTCTTAAAGGAGCATTGGTGCATGAAAAACCGAAAAACAGTTGAACTGCACACTTAGGGCCGAATCTATAAATGGCTTTCGAATGACAACCAACTGCTCACCAATGCTTTCTCTATGGGGATAGCAGTTGGTTGTCATTCGAAAGCCGTTTATAGATACGGCCCTTAGTGTCTTGTAGAGAAGGTCACTGTAGTTACTTCCTTGAAGTTGCGAGTTCTGACAACAAAATTAGAAACTGAAGTTGCATTCATAAGGCATTTGAGAGTTTTTTTATGTTCACGCATATTTTTAGAACATCCGCTACATTACTTGTGTTTTGGGTCACGTCAAAACTAGAGAGAGAGGGAGAGAGAGAGAGAATGAAAATGAAAGATTTACTTAGTGCTTTGAGGGACTTAATAATATGACCTACCAGTAATTGCCTAGTGAGAAACGGTTTTATAACAAAATTTTTATTAATTTTTGTATAAAAATTATTTTACATTTACATAAAAATCTTCACAGAAAATCATTATATGCCATTCGAGATAAAGTGAGCACAAAAAATTTAACCATTGAAAAATATCACTAGCCGTTACTGCATATAATTCAACATTAACTATAGTTGCCATACTGCTTGTTTGGTTGGCATCGAAATTACGTAATATAGCTCCGTGTATTTTCTTATTTAAGCACAACAATACTGAAATAAAATCAACCAAATTCGACATAATTGTATTTAATATAGTTAATAAACTATTTATTTACTAAACTAGGGTCTATATAGGTACCTGCCGACAGCACAATTGATCTTACACGCGCAAACATCAAGTGACGTGTCCATAGAGGTTATACATTCCCCGTTGTTAGCCGTTACGCGGGGAAAGATACGAATTGGTTGAAAATAGAACTTTAGCAGGGCTTTTTTGAGTACTTGCTTTATCCCGAACCGCCTATACAAATGTAATTCCATAAACGTCAGTACATGATTAGTATACAGCACCTTATAAAAAGAGTTACATTAATTTTAATACTTTTCCTTGTCGTTGCTATACAAGATTTTGTTCTTCGTAGTTACCACAAAAATTGTCCTAGATAACTTAGTTTAAAAAGAAATTTCAATATTTTAAATTACATACAATGCAACTTAAAATCTGTTGATAATTTAAATGCGCACTGCACCACAACTTTAAAGATAAAATGCTTAGAATTTGCCAATTCTCTTAGGGTGGGGTCTTATCCCACGCGTTTATTTCAATTTATAAATTATAACAATATTTCCATTGAAATCACTAACTGAATTTTATTGTGCTCTTTAACATTATACAAATACCTCCGGTATCAGTCGTCAGTTTTACATAAGCATTTCCTGATGACTCTGAAAAGGCGATACTATATTCAAAATTTATATATATACATATATAGGCCTATATAACTACAGTAACGCCGTACTCACCGACATGACAAAGTCAAAATTTGCAAGTAACGGAAACACAGGAATAATAAAAACCAAGCGACTTACTCGAATGAAATAATTTACACTGAAATAAGATATTATGGGTTATATGCTAAAGAATAAAAAAAAGTCTTATTACTTTTCAAAAAATCTGAAAATGATAGCAACTTACTTCATTTATGGCAATTTTTAAAAAAGGACAAAAGGACTTTGTTGTGTGTTTTTAAATACATTAGCATATGGTCCATTGTTCCTAATTTCAGTGTAAATTATTTCATCCGAGTAAGTCATTTGGTTTTTGTTACTATGTTCCCGTAACTTGCAAATTCTGACTTTGACATGCCGCTATGGGAAAACTATGAGAGCTAAAAAAAAAATGTTGCAAGTATAAAATGTAGTCATAAGTAACGTCTATAAAATGAACACTATGTCGAGCCAATACAAACTTATGAAATGTTGCACTTGAACACCCTTAAAGCAGCATGTTAAGCTGTGTACTTGTCTGTAGGGGAAGTACAGTTGTTAGAGGAGCGAGGGGATGGGAAGGAAGTACATCGCGTGCCGTATATCGCCTGGTTTGGCGTGTCCTGATCCAGATCAGAAACACTACATCAGAGGGCCGCGCCTTCTCTTGTCTGTGCACTCACGTCTCGCAAACTCCTTTCCTGACTTCTGTGGGTGTTCATGATTCAGCCATTATTTACGAGTACAAGCTACACTGTAAATATCTTCCTAGAGTGTAGTGGGAGTTTTCAGACCAAGAGTCTAAATGTCGAGAGTTGTTACTATAAAAGTCTGGTAACACCATTATAAATACATGTGAACGTTATCATTCATTTATGGGGAAACAATATTGTATATTGCCTACTTTCTCAACACTCCTATATATCGGTACGGTAAGTTTACAAATAATTGTTTTCGCGTAATGACTCATAAACTTCGAAATATGAATTAAACGGTTTTATGTACGCCATTAAAACGAACTCGTATCTCAAACTGGAAAACATTTACAGATGTTGCTGGCACAAGGTTTCCTATATATAAATACAAAGATATCTTAAATTTAACATTTAAATTTAAAAAAATTCAAGAACTGTTTTTACATACAAAACGTTTTTACTTTTTGTTGTTACACAGAAGCCCTTGTAGCCCTTCAATACTGTTATTCACTGTAAATGTTTTCAATTTGGTATGTCAGTTGGTTTTAGTGGCATATATAAAACAGTAAAATGCAAATATCGACGTTTACCAGACATTACGTATAAAATTATGAGAGATAAAAAATTTTAACAAGAGCAAAATTTGGTCACAATTTATGTGTAAAATAAGAAAAAAATATCTGGTACAAACATAAAAAATAAAAATGTGACGTAGAAAATTTCTGTAGATGGTGTCCTTATAGCGGACTTGTGGGTAAAGTGAGGAAAAATAACAACACAACATCCATGTTCAAAGCCAGGAATCGTACCCAGGACATCTCGCGCCGTATACCGGCGCCTATACATCTTCGCTACGGCGGCCGGCCAAATAAGGATGGAAGGATATACGACATGGAAATAACTTCTTCTCGCAAGGAATATTAGCTGCTCTAAATTACGTACTACGTTGTCTCAAACCACAGTTTCTGCTGCACCTTGTTTAAACATACTTGCTGCGTATACTTCACATGTCATAGCAAAGTTGTGAGTCTGTTGTTCCTGGGAAGAGAAGATAATTTAAATATTGCCAAATATCTTGCTGCTGTGGCTTCTTCATTGGAACCAAATTTTCTCGTCTGAATAGAAGTCGTGTTCCACAACGGAAATTTCTTGGAAGGTGCAGCAGACCGCTAATTTGGTAATCGGTCGTGTGCAATATCCCACGGATCTTTGCTTTAAAGTGAAAATTTTAACCAATCAAAACGATGTTAATGTACTCATTACCTAGAATAAAACGTTGTATGAAAAAACCTTTATAACCACGTAGAATATTTTTTTCGAAAAACTGATCTTTATACATTTCCTAATCCGTCATGTTTGAAAGAAACAAAATTTTTAAAAATGTTCTCGTATTTACTTGATCTGTAATATGTATAGTGTGACAAGAGAAGCCTTAGTAACTGCCTGCATGAGGGCTTGATTAAAGGTAACTTTTTTTCATGTTAATAAAATAAACTAAAAAATGTTTTAACATTACGCTTTGAAAATTTTTGAGACTAAGAGCAGTCGTACAATGTACAATCCTAAGTAGGGTTTTTTCAAAATAATCCACCATTCGTTCATAAAATATATTTTGCTTGATTTTGGCTTTTGTTCATAACAAACTTTGTGGTACTTGGGTGCATAAATCTGAAGAACTCTGATATTTTTGTCACCAAACAATTAGGTACAAATTATGATATCTGTGTGACAAACCCAACAAGGAATTCTTCAGTATAAAAGTTATATTGCTTTAAAAAATATTTTCACTCAAAAACAACCGGTCCTGACCGCGTGGAAACTACCAGCTAACCTTCTACAGAGAAATATAGTGGCACAAAGTTATTTATGTTATAAGAAATTATACTGTCGTGTATTTTGTTACGATATAAATAATAAATTCTCATCTGTTGTTTTGCAGTTCATAAATCACTACTAAAGCTATATTCGCGTGATCGACACCTCTTGCAACTTTCGATTTTTATCAACGTAAACACTATTCTGCAATTATTCATTTCGGTTTCTCTCCCCTCGGCAAAAAATAGCCTTTCAGTGAATATAGAGTTTGGTAACCGCTATGCATAATATTGCGGTAGTAAATAACACTCAATAGTTTGTATTTGTATAATATACTACTACTCAACTTGAAGGCGTTTTATGTGGTATTACTGCCAGTCAAACAAATACTGTATTCTAGTTTTATTCATTATTAATACCCTCTATATCAATAGTGCACAATACAAATATTAACTAGAGAAACTAGAAGGTATTGCTTCGATTATTTTAACTATTTGTACACGAACAACAATTCAGCGAAATTACACAACCAAAATTGTGGGTAAAATATTTTTTATTTTACATTTTAAAGAAGTCCCCTCTGTTTATATGTGTGAATACATTAAGTGAAATGCCATAAGACAGTAATATTAAAAAATATTTAGTTATTTCGTACCAGCGTATGGGGTTCGTCTTATTAATAATACATCCTGATTTTACACGTGACTGTGTAGAAACTGTGCTATAGTTAAATTCTTCATATGCTTTAATTACTTTGGGTGAAATGTGTCTACATGTAGCACATTGTTTTAACCACAGATATAGTGAAGAAATTAATGTATTGTATCCAATCTTCTTAAGCGTTGTTTCTGTTCGAAACAAGAAACTCTACCAGATCAATAAAACTAATTTTCTTGTGACAAACATTGGTAATGTTAGGTATGAACATCCTAGTGCAGAATATTAAAAAATATATATAGGTTAATCTCTCATTTGTTTTAAAACTTTTACTGCCAGCATTGTTTGTGGTGGTTGTGCCAATTTGTCAACTACTTAAATGTATGAAGTAAATATAAATTACTTTTTACCATTTTAAAAGGAAACAAATAATTTGTAATTCTTACATAGAAAGGTTTGTCAATTTTGTCACTCCATCCAGAACAAAAAATTACCTTCCAGTTTGTTTATTAATTCTACACCATAAATATATAGGATCACCTTAAGGTGTCACATGGATCCGCTTCACCTGAGAGATGACAGCACTCCAGTGCTGTTGATTTGCACCTAGAGGCTAGGTTAAAACGTGATGTGCGTGTATGGATCACCCTTAATGATTCCGCTTGTCTTAGGCTACGGACCAGCCAAACACGGTTCAGCCAAACGGCAACCTTACCTCCTTTTAACTACGTTCCGGAGTTCTGAAACTTGTATTTATTTCGAAAACTTCGGGTCCAACAATCACTGTTTTCGTACAGCCCCAACTGTTTGATGTTGGTAAGAGTAATCCATCAAAGTACGTCATGTAATGTTACTTGCGTGTTGAAACCACGATCTTGATCACGTGTTGTGAAGTCGTTTGGTAGGCTCTCAGGGGAGAGGGTCTAAAACTTTCTGAAACTGTGCCGCCTTTGTCACCTGTAGCTGTGTTTGCGTGACATATCTGTACACCAAAATGTTACAACTAAGTCAGATAATAATAACAATTAAAAAACAATTCATCATAATTTATTTTGTATAACCTTCTTGAAAATCACTAGCCGTATTAATGCCATGATCTTTCATTTATTTCAAACAACTGCAAATAACAATTTTTTAACAAAATGCTTTGCAAAAATTTGAGGCTGTGTACAGTCATACGATACGCAATTTTGCCAGTGCATTTTTTTAAATAATGTACCGTTTGCTAGTAAAAAAATTATTTGGCTTCATTTTGGCTTATTTTTACGACAAAATATGTAGGCTACTATTTCAGTGACAAAAATCTAAAAATCCGTTTGATGTATTGCAACAAAAAAATTCAGATACACACGATGATATATAAGTGTTAAAACTGCCAGAATTAATTTTTGATACATGTATTAATTTGCGTTAATTTTTTTTTTTAGAGCCATTGCAAAACTAAAGAGTGAGGCCTTAAGGGGCCCGCCTCGTGGCACATGTGTTTGTGTGAGTGAGGTATGGTGCTAAGGGCGACGTCGTATGGGCCATACAACGGTGCGTCGCCTCTACGCTTAAGGTGTGCAGTCTTCGCGAAAAAGCAAATTTCCTATGGGACTTTAAGTGGTGACCCTATTGTTTATTTTACGAAATTACTTTACTAAAGTCCGATTCACTACCCTTAAGTGGTTTCACATGTATTCGGCTAGTATATTTTCCGCTATAGCAGCCTGAAAACCCCGTTTTAACCCATTTTTACGTGCCCTAAAATGGGATTTCTAATACGTATGTTGTCTTGAAAGTACTTAAGGGCAGTCGTCTGAAGTGTGTGTTCTTTTCGTAGAGAAACGGCGTGAACACACGTGTATTAGTTTCTGTGTAAAACGTTCTCTTCAAACACGTTACAGTGTGATTTTACGGCAACGAGGCGGGCTCCTTAAGAGAGCTCGTCATTAGCGAAATTAATTTCCATTCTTTAAAATATGTCTACGTATTGAAAAAAAGAAAACTGCTTTACAATAAGGTACACTACTATATAAATATTGCGAATCTGTTTAAACTTGCAGGCATTAACTCTGATCAGTATCCTTTCTCCCAGAAAAAAAGTTCTGTGTCGTATATTTTAGCACAATAACATGCCAAAATAAAAATTGTACTATATTTATTTATTTTTTTTTTGTTTTGCTTTACCCACAGAAAAACTAACTTACATGCACTAACAAATTCACGCCGAAAATAAGTTATGTCATTATGCACTTCATGAGAACTCTAAAATAACATGAAACTTTTTGGTATTTTAAAACATTTGTAAAAAAAAAGTATAATTTTTTACATTTTCGCAATTAAGACTATTTATTGTATGTGCAGCTCCTCGGGTGGTTTTCTAGTTTTATCAATTACCTCGCGGCGTCTATTGCCTTAAATTATTATAAGAATAACCTGATTTTATCGTCAACAAGTTACATGAACGAAGAAATTTTGATTTGGCATGTCAATGTTCGAAATCTATTCGATGTAAATTTTGTATATATTGAGAACGTCACCAAAAGTTAATATCTATGAGTGGAACAGTCTGGATACAGATACAAAATAGTAACTTTCTTGCTGCTAAATAGTTTTAAACTCTCGTGAACCTTTACAAAGACAAGCGTTGTTCCCAGTTCGTTACAATGCACAGTTACAGAATGTTTCACAAATTTACTAGTCACTGCTACGTTATATATGTGTTACGTTTGTTGGCATCAACGAAAATTGTTGTGACTCGTTTTCACAGAGCAGTCAACTAATAATGAATGTGCATTGCAGCTGTACGTTATTCTTTAAACTGTGTTAGTTCATAATGTGTAAGCCATCTGATGTACCTTACTCGTCCGAGTACTGGTCCACTGAAATTTGTAAACATGTCACAGGACAGACTGCTAAAATCTGCACAATGATAAGAAATGTGAACTCTTAATATAAATTTATAGCGTCTTGATTCTCTTCAGGTAGGTATATATAGATTGCAGACTCCAGCATTCAATCCTACGACGTGTTCGCATATTTCAGTGAACTAGGAGTCAGACGATTGAGGTACAACACACTGTTAAAAATTTCTGTGAATTTCCGGATAATTTTACGGAAATGTCCTTTTAATTATAGGAAACATTATTTTGTAACACAGATATACACAATTTTGTTTCACTAAGAGAAGAAACGAAAACATAGCCGTATGCATTATTGTACCTCCATCCTAAAGAAGTCACATAAATATGCGAGTTCTCATATAAGTGCAACTAGTTTCCTTCCGTATATTAACGGACACTTACGGAGAATTTTACACCAGAAGTTCTCCGTAAATCCACGAAAATTATTTTTAACAGTGCCACCTTATGTTTGTGAACGTTTTTAGTAACTGTTGTTCAGTACTCCTTAGTAACACTCTAAAATATTCCACTGGCATTCGATATCACTTGAAATACTCTCATGTACACCGCTATATATTTTAACGGAAATTTATCGTTAATAAACGGAAACAGTGCCCTTAAAAATAAAATACGGAAATGTCTGTAGGAAATATACACTACGGAATCATACGTAATATGCTCATACGTCTGCGGACACTTGCATGGAAAAACCGTGAATTTATAGGTTACAGATCTGAAAATATTACGGCTATATTTTAATAATATCACCGGTAAATCTGCAAATCTGTAGAGCAGCAATTTGTAGCATTATATACATGTAAGTATGGCTCAGTTCCGTGAGATGAAACTATTTTACGGAAACTTCTGTTGGATTAGGAAATAAGTTTCCGTGAATTCACGGAAGTATCCGGAGAAATTTTTACCGGAAATTCCGTAAATCGACGGAGGAAATTGTTCACAGTGCAGTATACTTTGTATGAAGCTAGGGTAACGAAGGGTGGGCGTGGTCAAGGAAAGCGGTGCTTAGCAGTGACTATACACAACACTGAGTTATCTATGGAACTACAGTATGTCGGTGTGGACAGGTACATTCTTCTGCCCATAGCGTGCAAGAGGCGAGAAACAAACTGACCAATCACATGACCTTAGTAACAGGAGAATATTCTTGCAGGTTAATTCATTCATGCATGTTACAGCACGTGCTCAGATCAGAGTGTACAGTCGGATTTAATAAAGCTTCCTTTCAAAAGCGGCTATGCTTTATCACTAGTGGGTAGATTATCTATTCCTTAAGGCCATTAATCACCTGTTTATACTTTTTTTCGTGTTATTAATTTTTTTTTAAGCCTAAACGAGAGCAGATATAAAAGATCCGGTCGTCGGTTTAGTTTAAAATAGTCTTCTCCGTGTCGGCTTTTTTTTTTTTTTTTTCAAGACAGTAAACAATATGATCAGAGATAGACTGTAAAATATTTTTGCAGCACTTTGTTTCAGAGCCTTACATGCGCACCTGCATCGCTTCTATGTGGTCAGTGATTGGATGTCGTGACACCCAGCGTGTGGAGGTTAAACCCGCAAATCACAGACGTGATGTGCGGCAGTTATCCGTGCACTGATTGGCACAGTCTAATGAATAACAATGAGCTGCAGGTGTGCACGTAAGGCACTGAAACAAAGTGCGGCACAAATATTTTCACAAAAAATTCCTGTCCCTAGTGATACCACATCAATGGGGCTGTATTTAGCTGCTTATTTATTGTAGGCTTCCAGGATGTGTTAAATTAAGGCCGGTCACGAAGGTGACATACTTAAGGACGCCGCCTGTCTGTGTGTTAGAGGCTCTGAAGTGACGGA
>PNEQ01129218.1:53072-96026 GCA_003012365.1 Medauroidea extradentata
TATGGGACTTTCAAACACAACACTATCTTTTACTATGGGACTTTCAAACACAACTTTATATTTTACTATGGGACTTTCAAACACAACACTACCTTTTACTAAGGGACTTTCAAACACAAGACTATCTTTTATTATGGGACTTTCAAACAAAACACTATCTTTTACTATGGGACTTTCAAACACAACACTATCTTTTACTATGGGACTTTCGAACACAACATTATCTTTTACTATGGGACTTTCAAACACAACTTTATATTTTACTATGGGACTTTCAAACACAACACTACCTTTTATTGTGGGACTTTCAAACACAACACTATCGTTTATTATGGGACTTTCAAACACAACACTATCTTTTACTATGGGACTTTCAAACACAACACTATATTTTACTATGGGACTTTCAAACACAACACTATATTTTACTATGGGACTTTCAAACACAACATTATCTTTTACTATGGGACTTTCAAACACAACTTTATATTTTACTATGGGACTTTCAAACACAACACTATATTTTGTTATGGGACTTTTAAACACAACACTATCTTCTACTATGGGACTTTCAAAGACAACGCTATCTTTTACTATGGGACTTTCAAACACAACACTATCTTTTACTATGGGACTTTCAAAGACAACGCTATCTTTTACTATGGGACTTTCAAACACAACACTATCTTTTAATCGTCGCACGGTACGAAAGTTAAAGCTTCGCTATTCCTGCCTATTTTGTTATAGGCTCCTGAGAATTAATACTCTTGCATAAAAATTGCCGTGAAAAGTCCCAATTTAGCCATTTTCGAACTACAAAAAATAATACTTGTTGGAAGCGAAAGTAGTGTGTGGCAAATAAATCGGCCTGTGTAACGGTCCTTAAAATTTTTTCTTAGCCTAATCGCGTGACAACACGTGGAATAATTTCGGAATACAATCAGGATTGTTAAAGGTCTGCATACCTCTTCACGATCCTAGTAGGTGCCGCCCTTAAAGTTGTTTGAATTCAATCGTGTACTTAACTCAAATTTTTCAGGCCCCCATGCATTACATTCGCCGGTCAACGACCTAACACACACACAATCACAATCTATCTAGATAGAGATAACACAAATTAACGCTGTCAACCGAAATCTCAGGGCTTATCTGGAAGTCAATAATGAAAAAAATTGAAAAGAGTATTACAGTGCAACTGTTTTTGCCAACTTAAGAAGCAGAAAAAAGTTTTCATGTTGATATTTGTTTAGCGTCATTTCTTACGCCGAAATAAAATATCTGAAATTGCAGTCGTTGAAAGACTTCAACTGGAAAGAAAATTTGCTCAAAAAAGTTTGCAAAAATTTTGGTCTGGGGCTAGTTTTTTTTTTTTTTTACTGTTATTATTATTTTCAGGCACTTCCACACGTCATAGTTAAGTATTTGAAATGTTGCACACATATTAATGATCGATGACAATACAATAATTTCATAGCTGTGACCTGGTTTCATCATCCACTATGAACAAAAAATGCTATCTCGCTATGACGGAAAACATTATTTTAAAATCAAAATATTTAAACAATCCATTTTGAATCTAATAAGTTTTCCATTGTTTCAAGACTGTAAAATATAGAAAATTAAATTATAGTTTAAAAACTAAAAACATGCGCATCTATAGCAATATTAACAAAAAAGTTGAAAAAGATTTTGTGTAACAGTTACAGAATGACCCACGATTTAGTAAAACTTAGTTTTTTGAATAATCTTTTAAGTTAATTAGAGTAATGTCACTGACCAAAAAATTTAACTTTAAGGTGAAAAAAGCAAGAGGTACTTTCTTCTTATATTTCATAATAACTCTACTTTAACCGTCAGCTAGCGATATAAATTTTACGACAACTTATATCAACATATAATGTTAATTGATTTCACCGACTTGTGTGTTGATTTACTAGTCAAATCATTCTGATTTCTAACCAACAGTTCCATACCGAAATTCCCCAACAATAAAAAAAAAATGTTGACAATGAAAACATCGTGCTGGTACGAAAGCTGCTTTCCTGGTAGTTAGTTTGCGTTCGTCTCTTTATTGTATGGCTGTTCGGTAGCTTGTTCTATTGTTACCGGGACCGCGGTGGCCGAATGGTCAGACCATTCGCTTCCCACCAAGGCGATCATGGTTCGATTCCCGTCGGGGTTCGTCCACGGATTTATGCATGTGGAAATCGTGCCGGACGATTCCGTTGGTCGGGTTTTCTCGGCGATCTCCCGTTTCCGCCGCCTCTTAATTCCGGCACTGCTCCATACTCACCTCATGTCACCCCTCACGAACGCTAAAGATCAACTCCTCGATGTTGAGAGCTGACCTAAATTTCTCACTCACTCTAGTGTTACTGTTATACCGACAATTATTTAAGGAAGTTCACGTAACTAAAGTGTATAATTTTATACTTGTACGACATAGTGTTAGTTTTATAGAAGTTACTTGCAACTACAATTTCCACTTGTGGAAAAATTTTTTAGCTCTCGTAGTCTTTACATAACGGCATGTCAAAGCCAAAATTTGCAAGTTACAATCAAGTCCCTTTGTATTTAAAAAAATGGCCATATATGAAGAAAATTATCGTCATTTTTATATTTTGTTTAAAAAAATATAAAGGACTTGCATTACGTGATTCTAAATATTTTAGCAAATGACCCGCACTATCTAATTTCAGTGTAAATTATTTCATTCGCGTAAGACAGTCGGTTTTTGTTATTAGCATACTCCCGTAACTTGCAAATTTTGACTTTGACCAGCCGCTATGGGAAAACTATGAGAGCTAAAAAAAGTTTCACAAGTGGAAAATGTAGTCAAAAGTAACGTCTGTTAAACGAACACTATGTCTACAAGTACGTCAATTTCGCAAATACATTCCAGGTCAGGTTGAACGCAAAAAAATATACTATACTTCATAATCACGTGTGTGATAAGCTGGCGGCTGTCACGAAACGCATTTGACCACTGCAAGCCAGTAGTAAATAAGGAAATGATTCATAGAGCTATCGCTAGAGACATGCAAAATTCGCGTTATTTTCTGACAGCTATCTAGACTCCAAGTGACTGTAGGCTCGTTCGACGTCTCCCGCTGGCCGATATTGTCGTGACTTGCCACGGAGAAAGCTTACGCGGCAGAGGGTCCAATCTCTGTAAAGAAGTGACAAACGTAATTGTAAACACATAAAAGTCCGTGGCCAATTAAATCACAGATTATACTATGTTATGCATAGGAAAGAGAAGTTTAGTCTGCTACCAAATGATAACGAGAATTTTGTGTGTCTCTAGCTAACGCTTGTAAAGTTGTAAGCCAAAAAAAAAAAATCGACTGTATACAGAGCGTGTACAGGACTGAGCAATCTAGGCTACTCCCAGATGAATCCGCGAAATTGACGTACCTCAAACTATGTCGTACGAAAATAAAATTATGCGTTCTTGCAACGTGAACACCCTTGAGTGCCCTATACAATAGGCACTGGATGCTGCGTTTGAGGTACGAGAACAGGCAGACGAGATGAGAGAGACTGGCTCGCGGGGCGCAAAAACGGCGTGCATAGTTCTGGTTGTCGGTTTTTCCCCTTGAGACTTAAGTTGTGACCCTACTATTTTGTTTTCGGAAAGTACATAATAATGTCCACCGCATACTTCTCTATTCTTGTTTTACGATTCAGGTTCGTATTTTTTTTTTGTGTGAAAAAGTAGTTTTTAGTCATTTTGTGATACCCCGAAATCATGTTTCTAAGCATGATATCTAGAAAACAAGAATAGAGAAAAACAGTTTTGAATGCATTTTCTTTTCGTAGATAAATATATCACACACACACATTTAGTAGTATCTCTTAAAAACACGTTCTCCTAACACTCTGAGGCACAGTTCATGCGCCTGTCGTATTGGGTTCTCAATCTTAGTTGTGTCACTGTGATAAATGTTAAGCTACAATCACAATTTATGCTACTTTGTCAATAGCTATTATTTTTCACCCTAAATGACTGAAGATATCGTAAAATTGTCTTAAAGTTTTGCTGCAAATAGTTTTTACTACGCAGCGTTTTTTTTTCAGGCATAAAGTTATATGATTAGTTAGGAATTCTCTAATGTAAATTTCACTAAACAAATACTACAATTATTTTATCTTGAAAAAATCAGACAACCTTGTGCAGTCACTTTTCATTATAACTGAGGGAATAGTTCTACGATATCAATTTTCCTATATGCATAAAAAATAATTATTTAAAAAGCTGTAGAAATGAGAGATAGCCCCTAACAAGCGAAATTTCACTACTTTAATTCTAAATATTTCTCTTCAAGAGGTTATTCTTAACATTTTAAGAGTTTTATAATTTGTTGATACTTTTGCCAATTTTTTTTAAATACAAAAATTATTTTGTTGCTAATAGGTTTTTCATAAAGGTCAAACAGTAGCCTGTAACATGTAGTTTCCTTGTGTTTTTTTTTTATTTCATTATGTTCATTGGTTTTGCGGCTTATGAGATCAAAATAAAGGCTAGTTTTGGCTTTGAAATGCCGTTATAGAACTGCTTGAGGGATTTTTTTAAAGAGGAAACTGTACTCCCAAGTATCTACAAAACTAACACTGACATTATTTCATACAAATATAAAATTACGGGTTTTACCAACTTGAATGCCTTTAATATACTAAAATAAAAAATTTGTAAGAACGTGATAACTGTAGTGCACATAAAAAATTCGGACCATTGTCGCACCCAATACACAAATAAAAAGGCTGGCTATGGCTTATGCTGTGGGAACTAATATTTCTGGAGGAAATTATCGCTGAATAAGTTTGCATAACACTTACAAATACATAAGTTATTACAGTGTTAAATTTCTGTTCCGTCAGTGGCTTCCGTAATCTTGCATTAATTATAATTTAAGTTAAGCAGAGTAACAAATATCGAAATCATCTACATGTTTCGCAGTAGCCGGGAGTTATTCCTACGGTTGGTTCAGACAAAAATCCACGAGAAACAAAAAAAAAAAAAAAAAACGCTTGCGTGTAACCGGACAATGTGAAACATGGAAGACTAAAACCGACAACTAAGAAGACACGAAAAAATGGGAGATTGGAAACTATAAACAGGGGTAGAGAGCATGGGCGTAATTTGAGCATTTTGATTGAGGTGGCAAGGATTACCAGGTATAAATGATTAAAAAAAAAAGGAGGTGGAAATAGAAAAACTTCCATCAAAATTATGTATACGCTTTTGTATTGATTATTTTATATCATTAGCTAAATTAAACAGTGTATTGGAAAATGCACAAGTAAAATTGCATTCCTAAGCCAAAGAAAATTTTACGATCTCTAACACCAACATTTTTGAGTGGCAACTGCCACCCCTTGCCACCTCCGAATTACGACTATGTAAGAGGAGGGAGATAAATATTGTTGAATTTCTTGAGTAAGACTTGAGTTATAAAACATCACGCCATGCGGCTTGCGTATTCTACGTAAAGAGACCTCCATGACAGTTGCACATTCACGAATGTTTTCGCTTGCTGCAGATATTTATTTTTCGAACGCCGCAGATCTTCAATTTTGACACTAATCATTTAATACGAATTAGGCCTACAAGACGTTTGTGTAATTAATTTTCAAAAGTGAAAATGATCTTAAGATGTTTCACACTAAGACCTTTAGTTGGGCCACTGTGAAAATATACTCTGGTCAGTAACTTCACGGTCTGAAGAGAAGTACATGACGTTTGAGAGGTTGCGAATTGTGATATAGGTAGTTCACGATAATATGAGCACATTTGAAGGCTATCTTGTCTAGAATAATATTAAAATGATAGTGTTTCTTGTTACATCTGTTGTTAACTTTTGAGTAGGGACAGGAAAATTTCGCGAATTCAATTACCCGCGTGTTAGAATGAACTATCGTCAGAGAGTATGGTATACCGCGAAAAAGGTTTTGTGCTAACATACCCTTGAAATTACTGTTGTGTCTTGCAACATGTACGATTGGGTGATATGCGTCTGACACAACGTAGCTGTCTGCAGACCAATCAATCATCAAATAGTTCAATAGTGGGATTCTTATTGGCTCAGTCAAATAGGGTAACAGCTCAAAGTGCAAGCCAAAGCCAGTAATCTTGTGGTAAGCTTAACATGCGTTGTAACCCAGCAAACGGTCAAGTTTTCCCGCGATAAACCGCCATCTCTAACTATCGTATACACACTCTAGCCCCGACCATTTGTCCACTAGCTTCAATTCAACGGAACAGCAGACAATGAACGAATAGCCGGGGCTTGAGTATGTATAGGACAATGGATTCTAGCCTGCAGGTAATTGAACCCGCGACATTTTCCTGTCCCCACTTATGAGTACAGTACCATCTATACATTTTAATTGTTACATAGGTAACTTAGTTAATATTAATAAGTGGCTGGAAAATACTTTGATCTTGTGGATTAGCTTCCAGTCAAATTTTTGGTCGTTATGTCGTTTAGTAAAGAAAGTTTTACAATTAAACTATGTGTATAAAAGAAATTATTTCAAACACAAGGTTACAAGTATCTGCTTATTTACGAAAAGATTCCAAAATTAACATTTTCAATGGTCAAAGAAACCCCGAAAATGGACAAAGTAACCTCGGTTTACGGTATTAAAAGAAGAAAAGGGACTATGGTTTCAAAAACGTTCACTTTATCTCGTACCACATATATCAACGGATGCCGACAAGTTTCCGTGGCAGAGGGAGACAATTCTTGTCGGAGAATCCAGGGAAATTATTGGCGACATATTGGCGTGTTTTCGGCGGCACGGTCGATCAAGGTGGAGGGCGAACAGCCATTCTCACCCCCACTCACTCGCCTTTTTTTTTCCTTCGATGCTGCAAGGTTGCATAGGAAGGTCACTGCACCGGGGTTGTGATGAGATGACCTCCGCGACAGATAAGGATAATACCCAGCAGCGTGTCTACGAGTTCAGTTCGGGAGAAAAGCGCGGGATGCCTGCCCGTCAAACGGGGCAGATGCGGCAGGTCGAATGGGGCGGAACTTAAAAAGGCGCTGAAGAAGATCGTAGGTTACGGAGTAAATGGAAAAAAAGGTACTCACTCGTTGTGCGGAATGTCCTCGTCCTGCTCCAGCGTCGAAACAACCAGGGCTGCTAGGAGCACCCAGAAGCCACCCCACCGCCATCCTGCGGCCATTTCCCGCGCCGCCCCCCTGCGGTTTTCACGCCGAAGGCACGCCGTCCACAACCGATCCTCGGCGCCACATTACACCCCCTTTCCCCTTTCACGAAACAACCTCCGCGCCCTTTACACACAAAAAAATCTAACTAATCACGTGCCGTCAACAGTTCTTATACCGGGAGTTCATGCGGATAGAGGATACGAAATAATGCGTCCGATACCCAAACACACGCAGTAATTATCTTTTCCCGCGAATCGAGTCACACGCTTCTGTTTTTGTCCGTATTCCTCTCACGCCGTTGCGGACACTGCAGGACCGGCGACACCGCGGCTTTAAAAAAAATTAAATTTAAAAAAATCGCGCGCACAGATATCGTTCCGTTCCGACGTCGTTTAAAAAAAGCGGTGTTGGCGCGCGACACACCTTCGCTTCGGGACCCCCGGGCAGGAACAAGATCTCTCCGCCGACGACTACGCGCGCACACACACACACATACACACGTACACGTACACCCACACACATACACACACGCTCCCTGTGTATGTGTGTGTCTCTACTCCGTCCCTCTCTTTCACCGTCTCTCTGTGTGCGCCGGTCCCTGCGCGCTCGTCTTTGCCTTGTTTATTGATTCGACAAGATGGCGGCCTGCCGCGTCGTCCCCTCCCCTCTCCCCGATCACCCTTAAACCCTCTTTACCGCCGTAAAATCCCGCCTGCAGGGTTGCCAAACATGCAGTAACTGTCGCGCTCGTGCGATAATTTCGGGACGGCATGCGGGTATGTTTCCATGAGCGCAGTCTCTCAAAAGATGTTTTATAAGCTTCAGTTTTCATAAATTGTACTTGGAGAGGAAAGAAAAATTTGTAATTCTCTCCTATCGCTACTGTGCCGACCTGCTAATTTAATTTTAGAATCATATCAATATTGTTTTACCGCCGAGAATCCTGTCAGGAGCACTCTGCAGTTGTTACTTGTGAGCAGAAGTTAACCAACAGGGCTCTTTTTTTTTGTACACGTTAATTATCGTGTCAGACAGTTCGTATCAAGCTTTGCGGAAGGTAGACGCGCCATGGTTTAGTCGTGCAAGATTATTGTATTTCTTTTTTCTCTGCTCGGTACGAGAGTTACGCTGCGTGCCGTACGACAATCGTCTACCCGGGATCTGTCAACCGCGAATCCACTTTCATCTTCCCTATCTCTCTCTCGGCATACGCTCGTGCTACTTGCCGCACGTTCGGCGCAACGTTCGCGTACGCACGACCCAGGGGTAGGGTTGGTGGAGGGGGTGGGGCAAACGGCACGTAACTCCCCAGTGATCGTCGCACGTTGTACGCCGTAAACGACTACAAATTCAGACAAACGTCAGTACATTGCAGCAAGTTGCAGCTGCGACCATTGGCGGGATTTCAGCATTTCGATTAGGGGGGGGGGGGCAATAAAGACACACCAATCCAGACAAAAAAGGGGAAGGCCCCCGGAAAAATTGGATTTCAAGGTACAGAATGGTGCTATTTAATTAGTTTTCTGCCAAGTTGTTACAGCGAAAGGGAGTGAGTACTGTGTAAAGAAAATCTGTTAACGAACAAATGAAAATCGTGTGAACATTTTTTTCTACAAAATATGGGGTGGCAAGTGCCCATCCCCTGGCCACCCCTAAATACCGCTCCTGGCTGCCACCAACGTATCGCTGTCTTAGGACTCATTAAAAAATTATCGATAAATTATATATAATATATATTTATATTAAGTAGCAAACCATTAGCGAGAAAAAAAAAATATATATATATATATATGGTAGCCCTGAATAAAGAAATCACTAGCGATAAATTCCGAATAATGAAAATCCACGTGACTTTTCATTAATATTTTCTCACAGTTGATAATTGAAGGGTATGGGGAAAGATAATGGTAACCCACAATTGTGAAATATTTTGGTTTTATGCAAGAACACAAAGATTATCTCATACTATACATTCCGATATAAAAGAGTAAGCAATGGGACGACAAATAGCACCGCAGTACACTTTTCACTGGTTGTATTTTTAGAAATTAAAAATATAATTTATGAACAATGGTGATTAAAAAAAAATTATTTATGAAATTGAATCTTGTCTTTAAATGTGCATAACTCAGTTGTAATACAATGTGGGTTACCGTTGTCTCTCCCGTGCCGCTGATGAGGGGTGACATGATGTGAGTATAGAGCAGCGCCGGGATGAAAGGGTAGGGGAAACGGGAGATCCCCGAGAAAACCCGCCCACCAACGGCCTCGTCCGGCACGAATCCCACGTGCTAAAATCCGCGGGGGCGACCCCACCGGGAATCGAACCCGGATTGCCTTGGTGGGAGGCGAATGATCTGACCATTCGGCCACCGCTGCCCTACCCCACCTAGAGAGCAGACTTCTGATTCGTCGCCCGTATGCTTCTACCCAACATTGAAGGATGACATTATATAAAGCTCTAGGATGGATAAGCGACGAAATACGAAGGGCGGAGGAAACTTGAGCACACCGAGAAAACCCCTTTGGCATACGGCAATGTATGACAAGATGTGACTGACCTATAGTACACTGAGAGTTGACGCTGTATTGAATCACTGTAATCACTGGACTCGCATGAGAGAGAGCCAGGGTTCGAGGTACTGTTTGGAAGTCCAGATTCCGGATTTATATATTTTTCCAAAATCCTCTGCACTTCGGTCTACGAGAGAACCAGGAGTAAACCCACTTCATTAAATATGCTGTATTGCGGTATAATAAAAAAGCTATGGCTGTAAGACATGCTGGTAGGGTGGCCAAAATTCCATGACCCTAATCTCAGATTAAGTGTAGTCCGCTGTCTGCAGAAGAAATATAACTCCTGTAAGCGGGGAGCTTCGGACTCGTAGGAATATTTTCAAAACATTTCAAAAAATATTTTCCCGCACATGGCAGCCTTGAGTAAAGAAATTTACTTGGTATGAGTTCCAAATAATGAATATTCACTTGTTAAAAACACAGTTGACATACTCAGAAAATAAATATGCGTAAAAGTGCCCCAAAATCACCCCATGTGTCCAAATCCACATCCACTTATTGTATTTGAAAAATTGATAACATTTATAAGAAGTCTTGCTATTATTGAAGGCATATTATGGCTACTACATCCCTAAAATATCAGTAAATCGTGCAAAGTAAAACTTTGATAACGCTGAGTTCCAACGGTTATAATTTATATATCAGACATTCATAAATCATTGGGTACAAATGACTTACGAATCTCCATCTACAAATGTTGTGCGGATTGTTTGTGAATTGAAGCAATTTCTAGCAACACTTTTACAACAGGGTTAGCACTCCCTTGATTGCCGCAACCGTGCAATGTTCAAGTGTTAAGCATGTTGCCTACATGCCCAAAAATTGTGGAATCCCATTTTAATGTTGTCATAAAGGCATGGATTTTTCGTAACAAGTAGGTTTATATTAAAAGTGCCATTTTTTTTTATTTGGTTCACTGGTTAAAATATATTTACTAAAAATTCTGTTATTTAAATCAACCCTGATATTTTTAATGAAATTCGTCAAAGCTACAGGTTCAGCAGTACCCGCAAGATCTGGTAAATTACACAAAATCTTTAAGCACTCTTAAATACATGTCTTTATTACTAGAGCAAAAGTTAACGGCTTAATTCAAGTGTGTTAGTTGGCAATAATTAACACTGTATGTCATGTGTCGCCAAACATTTTCAGATCATATTTTTCATTGCCAAATTAATTGGAAGAATTCATGATTTGTATTTAAAATGGACTTCGTTGAACCATTACCCACCTAAAAAGAACGCATGCATTCATGGATATATGAAATACGTACAGTATAGCTTACAAACATGAGTAATTTTCATTTCACGGTAATGTGAAAAAAATTTACAGCTGATGTGACAAAACTTCACGGTAGGCTAACTGTATATATCCTCACTTCAAAGTATTGCATCAGATATCGAGTTGTGGTGTGAGGTACGTAGTTTAGTTGTTTTACGTAACAAAACAAAATAAAATACTGCGGCAAATAATGTAATTTTGAACTTTAAACCCACGTTGTTCACATTAAGTTGCATATAGTTTCTTTGCACGCATTATATCGGGGTTTTAATTATCTTAAACAATTACTAACAACAGCAAGAGCAAAATACGTCTTTGCGATTGCAACTGCACTGTTGTCCATGCAATAAACCTATAGTGTTGTTAGATGCATCGAAGTATTGAATTTGTAGTCAATGTGCATTTTTACACATTTCATTTACTGATTTAACGTGCGTTTTTGTGCACCTTCTAGAGAAAAACGAAATCTAGGGAATTGAGGATCACACCAAGCGGCACAACGAAAAAACGTTGGATTCACATTCGGGGGGACCGGGGTTCGTTTCCTAACCTTGACCATCCTAATTCTGGTGTTTTACGATTTCCCGAAATCACTAGACATTTATTTTCCACGTAACAGCAACATTCACTTTATCTGTAACACCAAAACTAATTAACGTGTCACGTTCACGCCTTAATAGAATTCCGAGAAAAAAAATTGTGCAATTTCTTAATAATAATTTTTTTGCGTGAGCAATTTTCCAATATTTGCGTTGTTTGAATTTGTTCGTAAGCATTTGTATCGAGTTATTATAAAATTTTAATATAATCATGAGCAGAAGCATATCTAGGTGGCAGGGGGAGCGGGTTAGAGGGGACGCTGGTGGTGCCAACAATTATTACTTGGGAATGAAATGTAAATGAGTGCAAAATATACAATATCTGCTAACATTAAGACGTTTACTAGTTTCGTATTTTTATATTTTTATTAATCTTGAACACCATATAATGTTATAAATACAGTATTTATAATTAGAATGCACACTTAACACACTGCTAATGGTAGCTAGAAAGTACAGGTTTTATTTATTCTAAGATTTTATACCGTTATTTACGCGAGCGCAAAACAACATATGCAACATACGTTTATTACTGTTTGGTTTATTGTACTGATAGTAAAATGGTGTGAGAAAATAGGAGGAGGGGGGGGGCTAATCACAATTCTTACCCCGGGCGAAGGGAAGCCTTATCCGTCCCTGATCACGAGTTCTTTTAGGAAGTTGCTGGTAATAATTTATGCAACAAGACTTAGCGGTATTGAAACTAAAAAAAAAAAAAAAAAAGCTCTGCTATATAGCATAGGCTTACATTTCATGTTTTAGCAGGGATAGCTTACGGTTTTCCACAGTTAATTCTGACCTTCTGAAATCGTCCTTCAAAAATGGATCTCTTGTAACTACGTGTGACTTAACATTACCATCGAGTTGCCTACATCACCTGTCACCAGAAGTTAGAATGCTCAAAACCATTTATTTGCGCGGGTATGTTGAAACGTGTTTAAACAAAATAAAATTCCATATTTCGTAAATAATTGTAACAGTAACGTTCTTAAATGTTGAACGTTTATCGGTGTTGCCTGATCGATACGTACGTAAGCTCTAATCACGGGATGGCCAAAGTGTTAACCGTCTTTGTGAGAAACTATGCATGGCTTCCTAAAGCGCACAGATTACGTTGAACAGACTGTACCTGTCTCACTTAAAGCAGGAGGTTTACGTTTTAACTATCATATCACTGTGTGGAGTACGCCAACTTACCAGCAGTGTGTGACTTAGTCATGTTGCGAATGCACTGTATAATTTGTTACTAAAATTCAGTAATATTGTTTTAATTACGTAAATATACCTTAATAAAAGTAATGTTTGCTCTAATTTTAGTATCTCAGTCGCTTAATTGTTTTCTAAATATCATCACAACCTACATTTTTTCTTTAATTTTCTACGAAACATTTTCTTCCTCCCTCCGCCACTTAAAAATCTGGAACTTTATACTTAACTTCGTAAACAAGGTTTGCGGGAAAAAAAAATACAAATATAAAAAACGCAGCATTCACCTCGAGTGTTTCTATAAAAGAACATGTTTCTGATGTATATTAACGTAATTATAATTAATTACATATCTGCTACATGCCCCATGTTGCTAAAGTGTAATATTTTTCCGATATCAGATGATTAGCAGTGTTTATTTACGTGAAGTAAGGAAATGTTAAATAATACGTGACTACTATTTAAAAAGTTAATGTTTTGCTGTAGCTCATGTACAGCAAAAATGTTCGATAATATTAATAATGTAACTCGCTCGGGTAAGCGAAGAAGTAGGGTCTAGATAGTGTGGCACGTCGTTTAGATACATCAGGTCGTGCTTGCATGCAAATGCTGTACCTGTCGATTTGCGCAGGAGGAAACATATTTGAGGACTGGTGTATTCTAATCCCAAACAGATATTATATATTAGGCCCTACTCTGACATTGTTACGGGGCTGCAAACATCTTATAGGTAACCATGATTTAACATACGCAACACAAAAAAAAACGTAATTTTTGTAGATAGTTGTAGAAATCTGGATACAGACATACTGTTCTGCTTTATCTCTTGTCGTCTGGATTGTTAGGTATTATCGTCTGTACTGCAGAAGGAACAGTATGATATGTTTAAGGAGCAGTAGGAATGAAACAGTGTTTTAAATTTATTAATTCGGTGATTTACGTGCCCTCGACCTGCTTCACGTTCTTGGTTGAGGCACACGGAGGAAAGAGGAAATAAATCGGTCATAGCATTTTAAGGACGTTCGACCCGTAAAAATGAATGATTTTCTATTTTCGCCAAACACTGTTCAACTTTTACACATTAGATAAAATGTCATTTCCCCAAATAAAAAAAATTAGGTCCCATAGTTTTAGCATAATCACCTATCAAAGTAGCAAAATGGCTGTTACGGAGTAGTCAAAATCAAAAATAGTAACCAACTTGCAGAAACAAGATAATTCATATTGATACCAAATTGTATGGGTTACTTCAAGTTACTTTTGTAAATACACAGGGATGCATTTTTGTATTTTAAAAAAATTGAAGAAAATGAGTAAATGTTTGCATAACGTTGACTTTTGACTACTACTAAAATTTTTAAAATTAAGCTTTTTCAAAAACGTCATGAAATGCATTGATACGCTGACTAAGTTCCTATAATTTTTAATACTTTTTTTTTTTGCGTGCAGCGGCCATTTTGAGACTTTGACGAGTGATTATGCAAAAACTATGAGGCGTATTTTTTTATTTTGGGAAATGACATGTTATCTTATGTGTAAAAGTTGAACAATGTTTGGCACAAATATAAAAAATGAAAATTTACGGGCCGAACGCTCTTAAGGAACCATCCCAATTACATTACTCATTAATATATTTTATAATGTTACCAGTTGATTTTATAACATACTCTTTACTAGGTTATCATGACTATATTCGCAATTTTGTTTATATCTCAATTTCTCAGTTTTGGTTTTACAACGATTCGTCTAGTCTTCATATTGCCGTCGAACCATATTCATAACGTTTTATTAAGTCCAGTTCAAACAAACTCATAGACGTGCAACAAGCATAACTGTACATCAGACAAATAGCAATATATGAGAGCAGTGGCAAAGTTATAAATTATATTAAAAGGTGATAGTTTAAACTTGATACACCAATGTAAAATGAAGCAGGCGAGATGACCACCTCTTTACACATCGCATGATATTGTTTTTATAAACTGGTTCGTATCATAGGTAATTACTGATTAACTTGATAAATTGTTACGTTGCTCTGCGCTTAAAACATAAGTTATTATTTATCAGTAAATATTTTCCCACGGTTTGATATTACAAAAATAATGTCTTTTTTTATAAACATGCACATTTGTGCATTACATTTTGAATTGTTCAGAATTATTTGTAACATTGCCCTAACTCCCTGAGTACCTACCTCACCCAAAGGCCGGAACTACTCTCTGGACGCAGCCTAAGGCTTTAGGAAAATTTTAGCCAAGAATTAATAGCTACGACTAGGTCCGAACGAAGAGAACTCTAACAATGTTGAATACTAGTCATAAATTGCTTCATTTCATACGCCATACTAAATAAATACATCCTCAGCCAAGGACATTTATAGAAACGAATGTTTTGTTCCAGTGTCATAACTATACCTTCATTTATAACGTTCGTTTGTTCCTATAATTTCTTTGTTACTATTGCCTACCTTCACTTATTCGAGTAAGAAGGACATAAATCCGAAAATTAGCAGAAACTTCTGCTTAACAATGCAGAAGAACAATTTTGTTTTCTCTGAAAAGGATTTTGCCTGGCTATTTAATATTTATCTGCTCTTGTTTACACCCTCTCTAAATTCTCTCCCTTACCATTACAGCAGCATCCGCCTCTGATGTAGATGCACATCTTAGAGTAAACCAGACATAAAGTTCTAGAGGATCATCGAGTCCCACAGTCAGATGCACAGTCATAATATATCACATTCAATAACTCATCTGAAAAAGATGCCAAATCCAACATCACCACATGTCCTCCAACCCCAAGCCTCGGAATAATGTGTGTCGCACATCAATTATTGGATCTGAAATATTTTGCGCAGTGTGTACCACTGGTAAAATGCAACGTACATTGTAGAATTACAAAAACCTACAAACAAATATGCCCTCGTTGATAGCTATTTACGTGCAGCTCGCATAGGCGGAATCGTTGTTAGATTAAAAGATTCAGGGACATCTTGCCTGTCAAGAATAATAGCAAATGTATTGCCTCGAAATTAGACTAAGCTGAAGAATATATCGCTGATCTAGAGTTTCATAGCAAACTTCATTCCGGCAGCAATTGCATCATTACTGTGCCCCTATGTTGTCGTTGAAAACTGCAACGGACTGTCCAATGTTGTGATTTTGTAGAAACTTGAAGGATTCCTTCTTGAGTTTGTCATGGACTTATGGGATTGACAAACAATAAACACTTTCCTAGGACCCTGAATATCTCCTATTCTGTGTATTCTTTATTCTTGAAAACAGGACTAACGACCTGAATGTTACTGCCCATTTGACCCGGTTCACCAAAATAGTAATGATATCATTACAATTCGCTACTGCTGACACTGTTTCAAGTAGCTTAGCAAATTTGGACATCTATGTGTGCATTTAATACTGTTAATGTAACAAGTCATGGGAAAATTTACAGTTTATACTATATTATGGACATTTCAGCATTTTAGAACCAAAATTGTCGACTAATAAAGCATCAAACTTGTATAACAATTCGAAGTAGATACCCTCAAAGTTGTCAAATTTAACATAAGCTGTGCGAAACAGAGTATAAAATTGACTACATGAAGAGTTGCTTTGTTGATATGTCTGTCGGCATTTGTCTCTGCCAGTCTCACATTCAGCATGCCAGACTCGAATGTATAAGTTAAGAAGTGCTCGGGATAGAGTTTCTCTGTTTCGTGCCCAAAAAAATAGGCCTGAGTAAAAGAGATAATAGTATTTAAGTTAAAAGTAGTATCTGTAGATGACTTGCAGGCAGCACGTCGTCTTTGCTCTTCAACTTTGGTAGATAATATCTATCCATATGCATGGAAAGTTTTCATCACAGCTTTTGTGCTTGAATGTAATTAGACCACTTGCCTTCCAATGTAGAGACCGAATTTCAGTTCAATTGGTACAAAGTCATCTTGTATAGATTGTATGTCACAAATATTTTTCTGAACTGAATTGTAGATACATGAAAGTATCTATAACATCGATGTTCCGAGAAGGTACTTTGGTGTCTGTGGTGACATCATAGAGGAGGCGACAATGGGTCCAGAACCCGGCGCTAGGTGGGTCACATCATCACGTCACTAATTACCTGTTAATTAATATAATAGGAGTTAGTATCACACTTATAGAAAGACGGAAATCATAGAAATTCTGAGTTATGTTTTTACGTTAAAAGTTTTTTAAAAAATTAAAAAACGGTGGCAAAGTTGATTGTGTGGGCGAGTTCATTTCCACCATATAACAAGGCTTACTTCAAACTCGATGTGAATTACCCTGGTCATTCCATTCATGCGCGGGGGAGGGGGCTGGCAATGGTGTATTGACAATAAATTAATGGAGTGACGAGGGTAGGAACTGGACAGTATACCGAGAACATCAAGGAAAGGGCTGGTAGGGTAAAGGCACAGGATGAGATGTGGATGGTGCTGACGTGGAGGGAAGGTAGGAAGAGCTGCTGGGAAGCAGTGGAGGAAATCTGCCAGTAGAACTGTTAGAGCTGTAATCCAGGTTCGTGATGCCGACGACCGGGACGAGAGCTATGTTCCATGTGTTGAATAATGCACATGGAAATATCGCTAAAAGAGTTTCAAAACCACTTCTACTTGAGACATTTTAACACAAGACAAGAGCACCCCTGTGTGTGTGAATGGGCTGATTTCGATTCTAACTTCTCCCGATGCGACGTGGATGTTGTCTGTACATCTGCCTTTGGGTGTGTTCTCATAGGTGGGGGTGGTCCTGTCACCCCAGCCAGTTCAGTTAGCTTGGTGCGCACGATGGTCTCTAGTAGGAAGGGGAAGCGGAACATTCCGCATCAACTTAATGAAGTAATAAATAGCAAACACTTACATGCAATGGTTGCTCCAGAGTAGACTGGGCTCCTGAAACTTACACGATGGTGGAAATAATCGCACACATGGTACTGTAAGACTTGATATAATTACACTGTTAAAGCACTCTACAGCAGGTTGTATGGTGGTGAAGTGCGTCTGACCCTAAGGCTGATCAATAGCTGTAAAGGCATAACCGAAGTCACTTGTGAAATTACTGGTATTCGAAAACCCTGGGGGCCGAGAGTCGACCAGGACGGTTGGTAATCATGGTTCTGCGATTGACAAAGGCTCCGAAATGAATTTGAACTACTGTAATGAATTTGTTTCGTAAACAAAAGTCAAAGGCTCTGTGACGTGACGTGTGCAAACCCTACGTCCACTGAGCTCAGACTGACCAGACATGGCGGTGGATGAGAAGGCTAGCTTCCCGTCCAGTGCAGTAAATTTATTTTACACTAAACTATGATTGTAACAATTCTGATGCCGTGAATGTCTGTACATGGCTTATTTATGATATGCCCATTATACTTAAATTGTTCTTTTGATTTGTGTTGCTGATTTGTGTAATATGAGACTTTGGAAGTTGACACCTACTTTACCTAAATGGTAATTATACTCTGTTTCATATAAGTTTGGATATATTTGACAGCAAATTATGGGCAATAATTTTTTAGTATTTTGTGATTTTTTGCACAATACAAGACATTTTTAGGTCTGAAATGAACCTGAATTATCAATTTCAGCATTTATACTTGAAAGTTTGTCTTGTGTAGCGACAAAAGTAATAAAATATTACAAATTATTGCCCGTAAGTTGCTGTCAGAGTTATCCAAATTTATATTAAACTGAGTATATAATAACTTCCATACACCTAAAAACACTGGTATGACTCTAATGATGTATTTTTTATACTTAAAGAAATCCCTTTGTATTTATAATTTAGGGTGTCCTTAAGTTGCACGAGAGCCATGTGAGTCAGTCAAGTTAGCACAGGCCGTATGCCTAACCTATAGGTCAACATTTGCCTAGTTGATACTGTTTCGTCGTGAATTTTTATAGACTGAAGGCAATTACTAATCACACATTAAACGGAACTTTAAAAAAATCATAGACGAACTTTGGTACCCCTTCGCGAGGTCTGGAGGTTGTGAAAACACGTGACCACGGGTCGGTTCGACATTGAATTACTGGTGTGTTACGCAGCGGACTGCATAATGACCAATGGCCAGTCTTTTTACCATTCCCGAAAAACATTGCTTCTGTCTCCATATCACTTAGCCCTAGGTTGCTGCCCCTACGGTTTTCGCGGGATGCTGATTTGAGGTCACGGTCGTAGAAGAACAGGTCTGGACACTCGCCTGGAAGCTTGACCCCCTTGTTGTTTGGCTGTAGTTCACTAAGTTCACGACAATGCTATAGGTTTTTGGCGCTGCTGTTAGGGCGGTCGGCTCAAACTCCGCCCACTTCCGTTCAACTAAGATAAACAATTTATCAAAACGTATTTTTTTTATCAATTTATGAAATACTTCCTTCGTTCACAAATTTAAGAAAAGGCTCCAGCAACCTTTATTTACTTTATAAATTTAACAATGGAAAAAAGTGGACGGAGTGTGAGTCCGACCGCCCGGTTTACAGCGCCGAAAAGTACAACCTTTCTCGGTAACTTGACGAACTACAGCCAAACAACAAGGGGGTCAAGCAAAATACGTTGTTAGATAGGCGAGTGTCCAGACCTGTTCTTCTACGGCCGTGTTTGAGGTGTACGGTATTGTCATAGATAATGTGACAATGGGCCTGATGTTCGGCGTCAGGCGGGCCACACCAGTGTCATTTTTTACAGCTGACATTTTGCAATAAAATAACTACTTTTTTGCATATCTAGTTTCTATAGGGCTGTGAATCGAATTCCAGAAATGCTCACATACTAACGTGCATACACATACGTACATTAAAAATTGTTGTGAGTTTGGCTCAGGTGTCGGAGATCCAGGGTAGGCTTATGTGTGGCACCAAATGAGTCACAGGACTTGTCACCTATTTGGATATAAATGCAGGAAATGTGCAGAGAAAAGACAACAGGACTCAAATGGAATGGGTAAGTTTCTTGCATGCGATATTAGCCCTCTTGGTAACCTTCGACTAAAGGTTAATTCTAATACAGGTTAGAAAGAAAATGTGTTTTCTTATGGGAGAGTTTGGCACAGGGCAATCTTCGGCCATTTGTTTCGCTGCAATCGCAAAGGGACCAGAATAATACGAAACTGTAGTAAAATTTAAGTTAAATAGGCTTGGAAAGACATAAGTCAATAAATTTAATTTTAGGATGAAAATAAACTTATTTAGCTTTTTAAATTATCAACTTTATGTAACTTAAAATTCAGGAATGCTCAGTGATTGGTTAGTTTACATCCCTTAACGATACCAGCGCTCAAGCGGCAGAAATTTTCCCTCTGCCAAATATATTATTGGCTGCTTGGAAATCGTCAGAAAATATTTGGAAGCATGCGTATCTTGTACACTTTATAGCGTTCTATGGTTACGTCACAGATCGTGTTTACGTTATAAATGAAAGGAAAAAATTCCATGAGAAATGTCTAGCGTAGAATGGCCATGGCAGTACAGTTTTCCGCCGTTTTTCACGTAAGTTACTAAAAATAATTCAAGAAAGATTTTCGTTTAAAATGCACTTAAAACCGCTAAAATACGCCTAATGTGTAATGCATGGTTAAACCTAATTGAAATTCTAACCTATTTGGACGGAAAACTATTGATAGCCTACCAACCTGATTGCAAAATGTACTTAATTATTTTCTTTCTTATGCGATCTTGTGATTGTGTGTAAAACAACAGTATGTTACAATATTTTTAAATAATTGAAATATTTGCAATAAGTGATTCAGTTGAGTCTGAAGCAACATAACCTAAAACGTTATTATTAATTTGCAGCCTTGTGAAAAAAGGATAGCGAATTGGTAGTAGCCCTTATATTTTAAACAAAGCTCATGATTTTATTTTTGATGTTATCAATAACCACTTGGCTGCCCTAAAGTACTCCGTGTGGACAGGTTAAATATGGAAGCCTGTCGTACTTGTCAAGCTTAGGATGCCGCTTCGAGTTCCACCAGTGAAATTGTGGTTTTTACTTTACTAAACATGCTAATTTATTGTCGAAAGGTCCGTTTCAGTACTGTCCCTACATCATGTCTAAATGATATATTGTGGTGGAGTGGGGGGCTATGACTACCATATAAAAAGTGGGATTAATAATTAAGACACTGCAAAAATCTTACGAATGTAGTCTGCTTACTAAAAATAACCTAAATTTTTTCCTACAGAGCCTACCCACTATGGCATTTAAGTAGAATGTGGGGGAGTATTGAACCATACCTTCTAGGAATAACTTAAATTGACAACTTACACAAACCAAAAAACACAGTTTCAGTGAATTTTTTAATGTGAAATTCACATTTGTGCATAATTTGGGACTTATTTTTCAGTAAGCTAACAAAAGTTGTTCTCTTGAGTTAACGTTATGATTATTAAGCATCTGTAGCAGTGAAAGCTTAGCTAATATAAAACAATGGAGGGCGGAAAGAGGTGTTCGTCCACTGGCTAGCAGACCTAAAGAGGCAATGCAAACTAAGCAAAGCCATGTCGTTTTTTTTTTTTTTTTCTGTAATAAAAGTTAGAAATATGAAAGCCTATTGTCATTCACTTCTGAAGTCTTGTTTTCTTTTATCCAATTTTACCCACTCCCAAAAAATTTGGGAAACTTCAGCACATAAAATAACACAAGTTTTACATTAGCTACATTTAGTAGGCTTAATATCAATTCTAATTCATTTATAGCTCTTAAAATATAGACTACGACTAATCTGTTTTCAGGTACACCCAGTCTATAATATAATAATAAATAATTTTCTTGCTATCGGGCAAGCGCCCGTTGGCAAGCATCCAACACCCCTACAACATCCTCTCCAAAGCCTTCCTAAACTGTCCCACACCCCGCAACGACACCACATCCTCCTGCAACAAATTCCACTCCCTGACTGTCCTAACCAGCATTGACTGTAGTCCCCATCCCATCCTCCGCCAGACCAGCTGTATCTTTTTACTGTTGTTGCCTCTACCCCTATATACATCCTAATCAGTCTTTCCACCCTCCTCCTATCCTTCAGTGAGTTTCATCCCATATCCCTCATCACTGATGGCCTGAAACTACTTTCATCCTCTCCATCCTTCCCTCGCCTTCTCCACTTACCCTTCACTCATCTGGCTGCCCTTCTCTGCACCTTCTCCAGTTCCTTCACCTCCACCTCAACATGGGGGTCCCACTCAGCTGCAGCGTACTCAAGAACAGGCCGGACCATGGTGTTTAAGGCCTTCACCTTAATAAGTATCAGCTTAACTGAACTAGTATTCATTAGCCTAGATTTTTTAATGAGGGCTATTTTTCTGTTTTAGGATACAACCTCATGCAGAAACTAGAGCAAAACAAATCCAGGCATGGCGATCATTGGTGCTAGATTACCATCGTTCACTCAAACAAAGCATTCTGGACATCAGGGAAGCAGAACGTAGTCCATTGTTTTCAAATTCTGCTATCAACAGTATCCTTTTGTGTATAATGCTAGACATAACTTATCTTCTGAATTCTTAAGTAGATTAAGCAACGTAATGTAAAATAAAAGTGGATTTTTCAATGTAATGTTATCTCGTGATTTTTGTAGATTGATGTTATCGATTAAGTTTCTTGTTCTGAACATTAAGGCTTGATTTCATCAGTCACAATATTTGATTAAGCCTATTTAATTTGTTTATTTTATGAAGTTCTGAGAAGATAGAATTTGCACTATAATCGCAGTTATTTTCAGAATTTTAAAAAGTGAATAATAATTATAACCCAATATGGCGACTAGAATCCATCCTGAAGGCACTCGTATACTGGCTATTTGTTTGTGTGAGTGAGGCATGATGCCATGGGCAATTTTGACAGGTTCATCTGGCGTGATATAGCCTCTACCGCAAGACACTGAAATTGCATGCAGTGGTATCGTAGATCATTAGCCTGACTGACTTTGTTATCCCATATTTTCATTGGTGGAAAGTTTTAAGATAAGTCCATTGCATGTTTCTACAGTAGTTTCACACAAATTTTGTGCGTAGTTTTTCATATATAAAAGGTTGAGAAATCTGTTTTTAGCCATTTTGAACGGCTCCAAAATGATTTTTCTAATCAACATGATGTTTTGAAACAACCCTTCAGTCATTGTTTGAAGTATATTTTCTTTTCATACGTTGGCACAATGGGCATATAAGCTTATGGAATAGTGACGTAAAAAAAGTTTTTACGAACACGCTGCAACACATTTTAAGCGCAAGGGAGGCGTGGCTCTTTGTGGTATTCGTAACAGCAAAATTTAGGTATTTGTAATTGTTTATTATCTAGAACTTAATATTCTATTACATATTCAGACATGTATTTCTAAATTTATTTCCCAAGTCCATTCTGCCATCATATTTTTCTGTTATTCGTGGACATTTGATGTCGTCTGTGATAGGTTATGCAGGGGATAGTTATGTGTAGCCATCTACGTTGTAAGTCAGGCAGCGGCTAAATGGTTGCGTTTCTCACTTGTGTATGATTATTAGTGTGATTTTACAGTATTTCAGTAGCCTTTGTTTTTGGGAACAAATTGACCGATGTATCAGTATAAGAAGTATTTAGAAATGTGCTGTATAAATATATAACTTAAATAATGTCTTAATACTTAGGAGAGTAACTTCACGTTATTGAGTGACCTACAGTATTTTGTGACTATATTTGCAGTAGCACACTAACACTACAGTGTAATTATAAACAGCTCCTAATAGACTAGTTAAGTCATAAGAACATCAAACAACTTAACATATTTTTTTACCCTCTAGGGCCTAAACTCGCAGTTGGCACTCATTGGGACCCATCATCACTCTGATCTATGTTAGTAAGATAGGGCTCTATGCAGTATTTTCAAGTCCAGCGTTCATTAATTTTCTCTTCAGAAGCTTACGGCATTGCAGTCCATGATTTACATCTTGTCAATCAACCGAGCGAAGTGGCACAACGGCAACCGCTGGACTCACATTTGGAAGGATTCAGGTCCCTGTCTCCGGCCATCCTAATTTCGGTTTTCCATGGTTTACCTAAATCGCTCCAAGCAAATGCTGGGATGGTTCCTTAACAAATGCCACGGCCAAATCCTCTCCTAGCTCTTGTTATTGTACCAAGCATCTCACTGTCTTAATGACCTCGCTGTCAACGAGACATAAAGCCCACTTACCTTACATCTTGTCAAGCTGTACTGTAACAAATATCTCAGTACCTAGTTTTCATGTGTAATTCTGTTGCTTAGTTTTGGTTCTGACAAACAAACCAACATGGTGAGTCTCACAGACAGCTGACGGACGGTTAGCAATGCAACAGCCAGTGACTCAGTGGCTGATAGTTTTCAGATTCAGTATACCCCTGTTATAACATTTTGCAAGGTACCTGCAAAAAAGTTCTGTATAATATGCAAGAAAACTTTATAAGCAGGAATCAGTAATTTTACTATCCAGTTTCAGAATGTTATGTACAGTTAATCAGCTTGTAATTATTAGAAATGGTAATTCATTTTACATGGCTTAAGAAACAAGTTATTCATAAATATGAGAATGGTGGGAAATCGGCTGCTGTGCTAACAAAGTAACGTAACACACAGAGGTACAAGTACTTACAGATGATACTAGTATCTCTGTCTGTTGTATTTCTTTATTCGTAAATATCTTAAAGTCTTCTTCAAATTCATAATCCCTAATGTCACTGTGATGCATGCTAGTGATGCTCTTCCAGATGCATATAAATTTTTTACTGTAGCTGTCTTAAGACTGTTGCTTTGTTTTTGTAATTGAAATTTGACCATTAAAAAAATTTGCTACAGTTGTAGTTGTCTTGTTATAGACAGGTAATCAAAGCATTGTGGTTTATGAAAGAATGATGGGACCAAGAGAATAAAGTGTTACATACAGGAATCTTATAACACGGGTCTGCTGTAGTAGTAGATAACCTCTTCCATTGCATTCTGTCTAACAATCATATGAACATTCCTGTGGAAATAAAATTCCCTGAGGCCTACACCATGCAAATGGTTTTGTGTCACTCACTTTTTTCGCTGCACAGCGATGTGCTACTTACTGACCGCCGCAAATTCTCATCACACTGGCGGAGGTCGTACACACGGAGCCACCAGATACTGATAATTTGTGGAGTGAACCTTGTACTTACATGTATGACGTACGTGCGGTTATGGATGCATTTGCTCATCAGTAGTTGGGGATTTACATCTGAATTTTGAGAAAATACAAACGTATGAAATAATGTTTTTTCAATACTTCTACATGTCAGTGACATTCTTCGATCAGTTGCTGGATATAATCGAATGTAGGTGTTGAAAACTGGCACGAATGTGAAGTTAGCTGTATCACTGACAGAAAAGTTGGCAATCGCGTTAAGGTGAGAGTGAGTGAGAGATTTTGGTCAGCGCTCAATATCGAGGTCTCTAGTGCCGGTGAGGGGTGACATGAGGTGAATATGGAGTAGCGCCAGAATGAAAGGGCAGGGAAAACGGGAGAAAACCTGCTGACGAGCAGCATCGCCAGCACAATTCCCACATAAAAAATCCGGGGACGGATCCCACCGGAAATAGAACCTGAATCCCATGGAGGGAGGAGATTGATCTGACCTTTTGGCCACTGCGGGCCCTGTTTAGGTAAGAAAGAACGGTTTTTTGTAGTTATGAAGTGAAGGTAACAAACAGTTGTACAATAGAACTCCAATTATCCGAACGCCGACTATACGAATAGCTGATTATCCAAATTGTTTCAGAAAAGAAATTTAAGATGGAAACGTACATACACATGTACTGTGATTTGCAAAATAATGATCTTTCTACACGCGCTACTGCGAAGCTAATGTAGACGCAGCTCGAACATTGTTGGACTGATGAGGCACAGTCTCATAGTGCAGTTCTGTTATGTTTGTTGGCTACACTTCCGTCTGTCACTGGACGGCCCGGCCCACATGTCGCTGTTTGTTTTGATTAGTTAGTCTGTGTATTATTGACTTGCTACTGTGACTGTACTCTTTTGCTTTTGTGAGTGCGTTTCGTCCTTCACCATAGCTTCTAAAAGAAAATGTGCTGTGTTATTGTTAGTGGATAAACTACAAATTATAGAGCAATCGTATAAAGGAGTTATGGGTAAACCGTTGGCTGAGATGTACGGTGTTGGACAAGCAACGATTTCAGGCAGGGAAGTGGAAATGATTTGGTGATGTAAATGGGGTCCTTCTCAGCCAGAGGATATCAGAGCAAAAAGGACTTAAAAGTTTTGTGTACATGTCCTATGTTTTTTGCATATAACACAAGGATTTTAATAAAACCTACACTTTTAAACTTTGTCCAATTATCTAAATGGGGTCTAGTCCCAATTGATTTTGATAATTGGAGTTCTACTGTATGATTATATTGATTGCAAGTACAATCACGATTTGTGCCACAATAAGAAAATTTAAATAACATCTAAGTAAATATTTTTCTACCGTAATTGACACAAATTGCAGCACCGCTGTTATTTTTTTGAAGAACACGTGTTATACTAGGTAGTACAACAAATCATTAAACAATTTCATCAAGTCAAATTATATGAATACTGATAATTTATTGAAGTAGGTAAGACAAAGTATAGAACGGGTTTTCCATAACTGAATTACAGGACAGCTACCAAGAGATGGAATTCTCATTGTCCTTGATGAACTGGCAAAAACAAAAAATTCGGAGTCAATTGACAAATCCAGAAACAGGTAATTTATGATATTGTAATGTCATTAAACAAATAATTCTACTTTGTTTTGTTTTTTTTTTCTATGACCAAGGATTTAGTTCAATTTTTTGTAGTCATTAAGCATAAAATAAAATGCAATAGACATTGTAATTATTGTTACATTGTACTTGACTGGTGAAACAGTATGAGTAATATAAATCTACAGTATATCCAATAGTAAAGTATTTCTTGTATCATGAAAATGTATCTAAACTGTAACAACATAATTGCTTCCATTATTTTTTATGTGTAACTAATACATTAAAATTTACACATCTGTTACAGTTAAAACTCTCATGTTTGTAATAATGGCTTATTAAATAGTGATGTAAGTTAGTTGTAATACTGAATTTTTTGTAATAAATCTTGTTTCAAATGAGTACTATTGCTCCACAATAAAATATGTAACTGGTACAACCACTTGCAACTCGCGGCAACATTAAAGAGATGGGGCGTGAGAGAGGATGGGCTCAAGCTCACTGTAAAGAAGGTTACGATGGTTGTTACAGTTACGATGGAAAGTTCAATTAGATGGAGTTTGTAGCATGGCCCAGGGGTGGCCCCAGATTTAATTTCACATGTTAATAATCTACAGTATGTTGTTTAAGATATTTGTTGCCACTTATAATGTAGGCCTAATGGTCTTTCCAACAATAGTACCTGAAAGTTTGTGGAAGTACTAATTGTAATGTTATTGGTTAAGAGAAAGGACGTCAGTGGAAATTTATTCAGATTTAAAGTAATTGATTTTCAGTAACTGTGAACTGGTTTTATTTAAAGTAAGTAACATTCTCTAGAGTTCTGCTGTTGTTGATTCTCTTCCTCGCTACGTTGTAAGAACCCACGCTGTTCATGTTAGATTGATAAGTCGCTGAGCTAGCTGTGGACGTGTGGCTGAGAGGAGGGATGCACCACAAGTTATGCAGAAGGGAAGCAACCCACAAATCGAGACTTTTAAATGTTTGTTGCAATGGGAGTTTACAATCAGAGTTTATTGGTTTGTGAACATACGTCATTGCTCATGTTTTGTTAACATTGGGAATCCGGTTTTTCTTTGTGTCTGTCTTTTGTGTTTGGGTGTTATGAAATCAACCTCTTGACTGAATTCAATCTTTAGAATTCTTGCTGAAATATATACAGTATTTAAAAAAAAAAACTCTGGGGTTGTTTTTCTAACGTTTTCTGTGTTTTTTGTATTTGTCACTTTGTCTTTCAATACAAGTTTGGTCACCAAAACATGAGGAATGGCATATGTCCACAAACCAATAAATTCTAACCCACAAATTACTGGAGTTGCGATATTCAAAGTCTAAAGTCTGGTGTGTCCGTGTAAACCTTGTAGAAACAACTTTTTTCTAGAATATACTTCGTACCATCTTCTTCTACGTGGAATGATTATCTCAGAATAAATTACGTTGTGGATTGGTTCCGTTCTGCATAACTTCATCCAATTGGAGACTCTGCTCACTATAAATATCGTAGAAATCATATAGGCCTATGTGTTGTATGCCTAAACAGTGTTGTTGAAACTTTCGTATGGAAATAAGCTGAGGATAGTGTAAATGCAAAAGTGTAGCCTATTTTCTGTAATATAGAATGTGTTACCTGCTAAGATAAGAGCCTGTGAAGTATATCCGGTGTGATAAGGGTAGTTTTGAAGTCGAAGGGAAGTTGTCTGGAGGAATTGATAACGAAGACAAAGTTTAACTTGGTTTCAGTTTGTTAGACACTCAGTCGTATGATAATGGACGTAGGATATCTGGGGAAAAAGGTATGTAATAGTGTGAAAATACAAGCCGTCGGGTAAGCTAATGAGAGTTGTAATTGAAGGAAATGTAACCTGGCGTAAATCAGTAAAGAGATAACTGCGCGATAACAGCTGAATACAAGTGATATGGTTTTTTTTAAAGGTGTAAAAGTAATGGATTTTGTACTTTTAAGTTAGTTTGTATGTAAGCTGTCAGATGAATATTGTTTTTGGTATTTAGGTGGTCACTTGGGTTAACGTATTTTGTGTGTCCAGGACCAAAAAAATTGAGGCCATAAGTATGACAGTAAATGCATTATGCCTCATTCTAGCATCTAAGTGGACATCACCTAACTGGCATTCAGTATTTTCATCGAAAGCTCGCCTCTATATGACATTCACTAGTGAGACTGTCAGTTCATGGTATAATATTGCCACGGAGCTAAATTTTTTAGTTTTATTTTCGCCAGTGCGTTGCACTGAACATTATTTAAATTTAGTGAACCAGGAAACGTGGGTCGTCTGTTGCAATGGAGTTTCGTCAGAAGCAGGCCACTGTTGACTGATTGTTGCGACATGCGGCTGGGGCTGCAGACCCGGTGTTGTTGCTGTGATAGTTTGCAGTTTTGGAGGTGCTTGGCTTAACTCTGGTTGCGAAAACAGGGGGGCGTTTCCTGGGTGAACACTCCGGTGGTGCGCCAACTATAAGCGGGTTTCGCTGACTGGTCATGCCGCGTCGTGGGAGGGGCGGTGTTGTTTTAGGATGTCGGTCACCTAGGAGCACGGATTGTCCTCTTGATCGTTGTCAGAGTGAGACCATACCAGTGAGTCGACTTCAGAGAGAGAGTTCTACTGAAAGTCTATGTCAGTAAGTCACTGCTGGGTAGGGCTCCTGCCCCACCCTGCCATCTAGATTAAGTCTTAGTCGGTAATAATCAAGTAACATTAATGCAAGCCGTAAAAATAATTAATGTTTAAATAAAGTCTTACTTCGGGAACACCAGGCCGCGGACCAGTCCACAGACCTTTCGTCTGTAGCTTAGAACGTCAAGTTTATTGTTTTATTTTGTTCAAATTGTAACATCACGTTTAAATTTGATATTCATTTTATATTACTCCAAGATAAAGTTTGTTATTCTTTCAGATCTTTAAGTAGTTATAATTTTTAATAATGTAACGTAAATTTTTAAACCAAAGTTCCTATTTTGTTGTAATATATTTTTATACTTACATTAAATGTAACAGTTTGTTAAGGAAAGCGTCGTGTGGAAACGTGGTGATTTAAGTTAAGTAGTACAGTAAATATTTAAAATTCCCATATGGCTGCTTCCTGTACAGGGAGATAGCTAATATCCTATCCAGAGTAATTGTATTAAATCCTCCCGCAGTTTTCTGAATTATTTAAGGTATTTTATTTATGTATGTTTTTGAAGTTAGTTAATTTTGCCAAGCGAATTTATTCTACCCCTGTGTTGTTACGTTACCCCTGTAACTTTCGTGGTATCACATTAATATCTACCAAGTTTGAAATAAATAGACCTACAGTATTAAAGATAAAGGTATATTATACACACCTGTATCATTAAAATATTTCTGTCCCAAGATTTTCATACATGAACCGAAAAGATGCTAGTTTTCGACAGCGACAAAATAAGCTTAAAAGATTAGTGGAATACTTTAAATGGGTGTGCAAGTTTCCTTGAATGCTATTCGTAAGTAGACATCACTCCTGCATTGTTAAGCAGTTTTCTACTACACTTATACCAACCTAAACTCTACACACCGATCGGCGGCTACCAGAGGTGTAACTGAGCTAAGTTTTGTCTGGAGCTAGAACTAGCCCTGGCATTCCACCCCCTTCGCCTTTCTTGCCTCTATGACATCTTCTGTCGATAGTAAAATTAAAATACCTGTCAGTTTAACGCTCCCTTCCCCCCCTCCCATGGCCCCGGCACCAGGGGCATATGCCCCGTCAGCCACCTCCCCCCCTCCCCTAGTTACATCCCTGACGGCTGCTTTAAGTATCAAATATAAATTATTAGTAATAAAAGCATTTACTTACTATGTGATCCTGATCTGTTACTGATGGTCACTACCTCAGTAAAAGCACAGCTGCATCTTTTTTGTGTGTGTGTGTATATGTGTGTGCACAGAGAGACGTGACTGTTGTATGTACAGGTGGTACGTATACTGGCACACTCTGGACGAGTGGGGCGACATGTTGTACGAATGGGCGCAGAACGCTGGCATGCTGAACACTGTCTGCACTCTATTTGAGTTGACCCAGGGCGACAACACCACCGATCAAGGTAGGATTTATGTGTCGTAGGGTCTAGGGGCATTTGTACATACATATTCAATTTTGAATACCTCCTTTTATTAATGTTCTCATTAAATTTTGCTCGTGAAATAAGATAATATTTTTGAAATATTCTTAAGCTTAATTTCCTTACTAGGATTTTAATACAATGGGCAGAGAAATATCACGACTGACGAGACGGTGGTTACACGGCCACCAGACTGACTGGTAGATTGAGTGTCAGAGTATTAAGCTTCCTGTTAAAACCCATCAACTCCCAAATTAAAAATGATTCCCTGTGTTCGGACAGAGGCGTAACCTTTATGACGTAGTGTGCAGTTAGAATGAGATTGGGCAGCCGGGTGATTACACCTGTTCCCTTCTTCCCACCTCGTTCGTTCCCTGTCTTAAAAGATCTCTTGGAGAGCTCTACCATTTGTTTAATTTTGCCCTAGATCTATTGTGGATTTGCCTTGTCTTAAAGTGGCCCCCTAGATAGGTTATGTGTGTGTATGTGTGGGGCACAAAATTGCTGAAGCATTAAGGGTTCTGCTGACCGGCGTATGAAATGCATCACCTCTACGTTCAAGCCACTCAGGAATATATTGTTATACACAGAGCGTGGTGGAGCAGGGGTTAAACACTCACCTTGGATTCTGGAGGGCCTGGGTTAAATCCTTGGCTCCGGCCATCCCGAATTTGGTTTTACCAGGGTTTTCCAGAATCACTACATGTGAATGCTGGGATGGAGCCTCAAAAGCAGGCTCTGGCTGACCGCTACCTGTACGAAGGCCTCGTTCTGTTCGAGGGCATGTAAAGTAACCAAATAAATAAAATACTGAGTATATATTTTTCCTATGCAGATTTAAGCTGTGACCACATAATTTTCTGGGAAGTATGGTTTAATGAATGTTTCTATCTTTATGTTTTTAAAATCAGATTGGTACACATACGACAGTCTGAAGAAGCTGTTTTTAACCATTTTGAGGGGCTACATAATTGTTCTAACAAGCACATTAATTTTAAAATTTTTAGTGACATAATTTCAAGAGTGCATTCTTTTTGTAGATGTACAAATGTAATGTATGTTGAGTAGTTTTGTTTCAAATAATCACAACTCATTGCAACTAGGGGTCTGCAAGTAGAACATTTAAAAAATTAGTCAAGTTCAACAAATGTTGCGTGAAAGGTTCAAGTTGATTGAAATTTGAGTACTGTAGTGCCATCATGTTTTCCAAGACGTGAAAAGAATGAGTAAGTATTTACTATTTACGTAATAAATCAAGTAACTGAGGCTTAGTTAATTTTCACACTGACGTCATAAAAAATTAGTATTTTAGTGAAAATACTAGTACACCATGCAAAGGGTGTGTTGAGTTTCACAGTATTTTTATTACTGATTTTCAAATTTTATAATCTAACATAGTTGATGTGTATTTTGTAAATTAACAGTGAACCTAACAATATGAAAAACTGGTTTTGTATTAACTTTTTAGAATATTGCATCTTGCTGAACTTTTCTTGGAAAGTGGTACGGCCACTCTGAAAATTTTCATTAAGTAACTGCTTCACATTTTTTTATTCAACGATAGTTAAATAAATGTGGACATAATATTTATTGTAAATTGAGTGCATTTATCGGTATTAACGTAACACTAAACATATCCTATAAAAAATAATAAAAGCAATTAATATTAGATTGCAGTACCAGTAATGTCAGGTTGGCTGTGTATAAGTCTTCCGACTATACAAATATGCTCAGTGTTGCGAGCAGCAATACTATTTCTGAAACATGGTAAGGAATGCAAAAGTTTTTTGTTGTATTCAGTAGGGAAATATCACTTTTATAGTAATGTTGGTGACAGAAACTATGCAAGATTGATTTCCCTTCTCCCTAAACATATGTAATCCCCCCACCCATCACCACAAATTTGTAAGCGCAGTTTGATTTCTTGCGCTACCAGACTTGTCTCCGAAATTTTCCGCTATAATACTTCAGCTCGAGTGTTACCTCTAAACTACTCAAATTTGGAGTAATTGCAGACCCCTAGAGTGGCAACACATTTCAAGCACAGGTAGGGAGGCTCCTAAAAGCATGTTTATACCAATGAATAGGAACAAATTATAGTTAATATTTTTGCTTTCAGAGTTCCATGGACTTGACAATGAAGTCCTAGTGAAGGCATTAACCACTTTGGCGGGCAAGAACAAAGCAGAACTGATCATGTTTGACGACAACCAAGGTGTGAAATTTTTTTGACTGATGCTGCTCAGTTTACTGTCAGCATTGCGATCACACTCGTTCATCAGCATATTATTGGATACGTTGAGTTTTGTACGACAGACAACCTGGGTTGTCGAAAACTGAAATGGTGTGCTGAGAGAGGATACTAGCTTTAAACTGCATCATCGTAGTTTTATTTTATTTAGCTTTGCTGAATCTGCGCCGTAAGTTTTAATTCTCAACAAGTATTTGCAAAAGTGATATCATTAAATTTTTGCCACAGATTTAATACAGTAGATATACAGCTTACTGTTCATTGAGTTTCAATTGCTACATGGTTGAAAATGTCAGCCAGTGATGTAATTTATTTTGTTAGTAATATAACTGAAAGCGTAGCTTCAGCAAATTTGGTGCTCTCATGCATTGTACGAATCACTTTCAAGTGCCTGCAGTGTGGTTGTCTGGAAATGTGCAACTGTGCAACATATACAAATAGAGCCAAGGGGCTAATTCCGTGATTTGCCTGTTGCAGAGTACTGTACCTTTGTTAGGTGTCTAAACTTAATAATTTTTCACATTGCATGTATAATAGCTAGATGTATGTCCTATTCAGATTTAGTGGTGTGCAGTATCAAATATTTAATGCTGGAATGTTTAACATGCATCCCTAAATTTCAAAAAGTCAAAGTAAAACTCTTGTACTGTACCAGTATTGATATTACTTTTCCCCTTTTCTTTATTTCCCAGCATTAATGGTTCTTAACCTACTCACCTCAGTGTGATTTTGTTTCATGATGAAGTGAAGTCATAACAGAGATGATGAATTTGATATACCCTATGAGACTCAGAAATCTAAATGGTCATTCATTAAGCAATTAAGAGGAATTGATCCGTACCATCTTGGATTCATCTAATTTTCTCAAAATCTTCTATTTCAACATACGTATCTGTGTTTTTGGCATGACAGAATATAAACTTAGATTTTCTGAGTGTGTTGGAACATCAATATACTGTATATCTTTGTTATTTACTAATGAAAAACAGCTAGCAAAGAAGGTTATTTACTTACGTGAGCGACTGCAATGGTTACAAAATTAACAGTAAACACGCTCTATGAATTCCAATAAGTGAATGAAAATTAAACTATGCTCTGTCAATGTGTGCAGTGTAAAACAATTTACAGTAGGTATGTTCTCTCTACTCCCCGATTTATAGGAACAGCTAAAAATTCAAGCTGAGAAAGATCTGTCCCCCTTAAGGCTGCTGCCTGGTGAAGGGTTTGTTTGTGTGTGTGAGGTGATACAAGTGAGTTGTAAACATGTGCGCAGTGTTCCCGCTGTCATGTTTTTCCTGTGGGACTTTTAAAACGGTGACCCTATAATGTTATTGAACGTGTCACTGTAGCAAAGTCCAGTGTATTTGTAGATCTCAATTTCGAACCAATCCATTACGTATATCTTGAGAAACAGCCACATGAAAAAGCTGTTTTTAGCCAAGTTCGAGTGTTTTAAAATAATATTTCCAATGTACGTGGTGTCTTGAAAGTCACATTCACAAGTAGTCTAAATTGTGTTTTCTTTTCGTAGATAAGCCTTGTGGACACACATTTACTGGTCTCTGAGAAAAAAACGTAACTGTAAACACGCTGCACGCAGTTTGAGCGCTATCCAGCCAGAAGCCTTAAGGGTTCTATTGGTGTTGAGAGCAGTAGCAAAACAAAAAGAGGATAAAAGTATTTTTTTTTTTTAGAAAATTTTCATTTTAGTACATGATACTAACTTGCATTTTACGTATTTAATTTCAACAATATTTTGTGAAGTTTGTGTGTTTTACAAATGTTAACTATCACTTCTATACTGCGCGCCAGCTTAGATGGTGAGTGGCAACTACTGAGTGAAATGCACAGTCAAGGAATTCAAGCAGCAGGCCGCTGCAATGACACCTAGTAGCTTATAAATACAGAAATGAAATCAACCTATGTAAATTAGCCATTCAAATTTAAAACGTTAGTAATATTATATGCAACACATTCCAGCTCGTTACCCGCCAACTTACATGGTGCGTGCTTTAAGAACGTTATTAGTAAAATATGTACTGTACATATAATTACTGCAAAACATTTAAGGATAATACTGTTGGAATATTTTTTTTTTATGTTACAGTTGCTAATTTCTGTGTAGCTATTTCAGAAACTCAAGCTTTCCATTTTATAGTGTAATTGAAAAAAATATTGCTAAAAAATACACAGTACCTTAACATTGGAATGTTGTTTAGATATTGTCTGTTGCCGGGTTTCTATCGTGGCTTAATTTACTAGTAAGATTATATTATTTAGAACACCACAGTCACTTTTGTATACAGTATATAAAAACAGTATTATGCTTAGGTTGTTGTATATTAATGTCAACATACTTTGAGAAAAACCATTTCGTAATATCAGCATCCAATTACAAAGACTGGATTATATTAGTTGCGAAATATGTGAATGTCTGCAGCATTGCACACAGCTACAGCTGTTTACTTAACTGCTTGAATAGCCACATGTAACTTAATATGTACAGTATGTTATTTAAACTTGAGGGAAAAGGTTCTGATAAGTAGAAAAGTACCATACTAGGGTGTAATGTCTTACCAGCAGCAAGGTTGTTTGAACCAACAGTTCAGAGAAACAGGAAAGGGTAACGAAACCACCATGGCCTGTATTAAGGAAACATCCCAGCACGATGGCTAGGCCAGGATTCTAACCAGGTACTCCCAAATGTGCGCTGAATGTTTTCTCTTTGTGTCTCGCTTGGCTGAAAGTTTCTGTGTCCAACACAGAGTCGGTACAGTAGTCACACATGGCAGCCGGCACATTTCAGCCTTTTTATCTCGCCTGATGGCATCACTTTGTGTGACCTACACACTGATTATAAATCTCTGTAGTGCCGATTTCTATTTGCCTCATGTGCAATGTAACAAGTCTAGCCATTGTTTCAGTATTGTCGTTATTACCGATGAAGATAATGGCTGGGCTACTTGATAACTGTACAAAATATTCATCAAAAATTAGATTCCAAATCAGATAAAAAAATGTTTTTATAATGTGAAAACATCAAAATGATAGTGTAGCAAAAGTGAAATGGTGACGCTAACTAACATGATCATATTTAAACTGTGTCAATTAAGCATATGCACTTTACTTTTAAGGAAAGCTTGCATCAATTTGAAACATTCCACGTAATGAGGCACTGTGTTAAGAATAAGAAAAACTGTATATAAATCAAGGTTGTAAATGAGAGTTTGGATGCAAATTTTAAAGTATATGAAACTAAATGCTAAATAAAATGTATTGCTTTTAATTTGAAGTACCTAGATTGAACTAAAAATTGCAGTGAAATAGCTAGGTCATTAACTATGTATATAATGTTAATTTTGTTTTGATTTGCAAAATTTGCACAGTTTGTGAATGTAATTTATGGTATCATCATTTTTAAAATAAACTTCAGCTCTATGTAATTGTGTTGTGATTTATCCATATGACCTTACACTGGCTAGGCACAAATTTCAGACACAGCCAAAACCTTCAGGCACAACATTACCCAATAAGTGCACTGTAATGGGTAGAGTACAATGCACAAATTTAATGGAGGGCGGAGGGGACACATTACATAAAGTATTTTTTCTAAAACCACAATTTAATGAAATGCCTCGGGGCCCAAAATGTTTACTCTAAATTGATGTTTTATTAATTCCAACTTTATATTTTTTAACCCCTGGCATGAAAATTGAAAGTTGGTTAGCCAACAATAAATAACGACAGTTACCATCAGTTGATAAAGCCACATCTCTGAAAGAAAAATTCACACGAAAAAACTTTAACAACATCCAAAGGAACGCACGTAGAGCGTGCGCCTGTTGAGATTGTGTGAGAAATAATGACTAACACTGCCGAGCCTTAGTATCTTTCCGTCTCCCTCCCGCACGTCCAGCAAATTTTAATAACTTCCTATTAATAATGTTTTAAAAAAAATTTTTTATTGGAAACTGATTAGTTTGCAATACCGCAGCTGCAAAATAAATAACGTGCAGCGCCAGCTATTATGACTTGTAGGCCGCCATGATTGTTCCACAAATTGGTTACTGCTAGTTAAAAATACTTTGCACTCTAGCATTTTTATAGCATCAATGAAACATATGCATGTTTACCATAGTAAATTTATTGTAAAATATCTGCGTAAATAATATAATTACTTATTTTTGATAGATACTCTGATTTCATCACGGGATGCTAATGAAAATAATCACACTGTATACAGCTGCACTCTATCGGTAATAGAATTAGTCGGAAATGCTCATTCACCCGCCAGCCGCAAGGTCATGAGGAGGGATGGATGGATCTAGTCACCTGCTTGTTATGCAACACAGCGTCACTAGCTTGGCTGCGCGTGTTGTGGATAAAGTTTTCAACCCATTTTTTTTCTCCCTCCATTGTTTTTTTTTTTCCTAAAAATCTTTTTGTTATTCTGGAGTTCGTTAAATCGGGGCTCTGCTGTATGTAAATAACATTTTTTTTACAGCAATACATAGGTTAAGGTCACTATTCCACACAAACATCAGTATTTATACAATACAGTAGAGTCCCGATTTAACAAACTCTGAAATAATGAAAACAGCAATTTAACAAAAGGATTGTTAGGAACCTTCAAAAATAACAAAAATGTATGAAAGAATAAAATTAATTTGATAAAATGGATTATAAATTTTAATGTAAGTCTGTTTAAAACACTTGTACTCGCCGCAATATCCAATATGTATGTACTTATTTCTCAATATATAGTCTTAAACCATCCTTTGAGAAACAAAAAAAAAAATCTTTAAAATTCTTTGAAAACTTTGGGCCACGACAGTGACTAACAGTGAGAACAGATTTCCTAATAATGTTAATATTTTATTTAAAATTTAAATGTTTCTATTTGACTTTTAGTTATTTTTCAAATGTGTTTTGCTAAAATTAATGTCTACAATAAGGGCCCTTAAAAGTCCTTAATTTTGCAACTATTTGTACGGAAATGGTAGGGCTTTTACGATTTTACGGAAACTTGCTACTGATTTTTAGACGTTTGCGATTAGATGCACATTTTTTTAAAAGTCAGAAATAGCCAAAAACAGTTTGGCTCAGTTCTACCAACATTAACCTGCATTTCTAATCGTTTCATTTGAATAACTTTCACTAACGCCCGTAAATTAAGTTTTTAGTGAGAATTCAACTGTTGGTCACAATGAGTAAGTCGTACAAACAATGAGAAAATTATAGTTGAAAGCCAATCAGTGGCATTCTTCAATAGGCAGTTTAAAATGGCAGAGTGCGCGTGGGATTTGTTTTGTTTGGAATTCTGCATGCGGAATCAATAGATTCTTCACACATGGAAACATTTGAGTTTGACTATGAAACACTATTCTGCAGTTCCTTTATTATAAATCACACATATGGATATGGATACTGTTATCACGTCTCAAGTTGGAAGATAGAAATTCGTGGCGTGTTTTTGAGAGGATGCCTAACCTATTCATGCAAACAACATAATGCATATTTAGAGCAAAATACACCTGTGAAACGTACGTAAAAGAATTTCGCCCTGACTGAAATTCGTGTTTATTATTTGTGAAGTTTGCAAATTGTAAACATATTTACACATTTAATAAAAAAGTAAAACATTCTGCAAATTCGGAAATTCATTGGTGCATTCAGTGGTGTACACCGGATGTTCGTAAATGACCATTTTGCTCTCAACCGGTTGAATCGATGGATCCACCGGTTCATCGACCTGAATATCTGGTGAGTCTAGTGGATATGCACCGGGATTTCCACCGGTGAATTTTGTAACACAATCTCGCAAAAAAGTTTGAAATAACTTAGATAATTGTGGAATGTGAAGTCAATGAAAGCAAACTTATCATATTTTTTTGCTTGGAAAATTCTTTTATTTTGAAATATGTACCTATTTCAGAAAATAAATTGTTTATTTAAATTTGTGCAGTTTGGTTTTAGTTTTAAACCATATTTACTGTTACATATGATACTAAAGTGTTCAATTTGGATTTCTATCACTGCATAATGTTACATAACATTAATAGATTCGTCCAATTTCATACGTAACGGAAAATTTTCAAAAAACAGTCAACCTGATGTTTGATAATCGCTTGAACCAATGTACATTGGTGCGTTAACCACTGATGGATTTGTCAGTGAATCACCAAAAATGCGGATGGTGTTACAAACTGTAACTTAACTTATTTAAAACAAACAAATTCCTAATTATGCAGTGAAACTGATTTTCCTTTGGCAGCATTACCAGTGCGAAATATTAATTTAGGTTTTTGTTAGGCTTGGCTTATTTAATAACGTAGTTGAAGGTTGTGTGTGTCAATTAAGTTAGGAAGTTTTTTAAGCCAATTACAAAAAGTAGGGCTATGATTGTATTATAAACGTAACAAACACCTGCCATACTATGTAATTTGAGTGAACATAGAGCACCAAAACATTTTTCAGTCCTTAAAAAAGTAATTAAAAATATTTTAGAAAGTCCTTAGTTGACCTTATTTTTCATTGTACCAAGGAAGTACAAACCATGATAAAGGTGACAGTTGGGAAGTTGATGCCATATTTGGTTGCAAACAAAATAAAAAACTGTTTTTGGTTGGTGATACAAATTTTAAATATTTCTTTCACTTAGTAACAAAATTATTGCTTAATATAAATGTATAAAATTGGTATGAAAACTAAACTGTTCATGTTTGTAGTTACGTGCAAATATTACCATTCAAAACTTTTGTGTTAGTTACGAATAACTTAATATTTTGTTAAGATTAATTCGCGTAATGGCTGAAGTTCTGTCATTTTCACTGCCTCGCTACCGGTACGTTGCAGGAACCCACACAGTTTATTTTTGGTTAATGAGACACTGAGGGATGAGTTGACTATATCGATGCCAGTACACAAAGAAAATTGTGTCACTTTTGTCTCTTGGTGGTATTTTTATTGTCTTCAGGTTGGAGTTGGTTGTGCGCATAGTTACGAGACCTTACGCTTGTTGCAGCACATTCATTTTTTTCAGTCAATCAGATTACCTAGCTGCGGTCACGTGCTTCTTTGCCATGGCCCGGCAGTCCCCGCGCCCAACGCCGCCATGTTATGCTTGCAAGATAGCGTTATGTAATTTAGCATTCAGATGAGAATTAATTTTTGTTCATACAGAAATAATTTTTTTCTTGTATGAAAATATGTTACGAGAGGTGATGTTTCAAAGTGCGTATACTGTGCCATTGTTTCAACATGTGTATTAGTTTCACGTAAGCAGATGCATAATCAACATGGCATTGTCATTCTTCTACGAATGTTAACGTATACATTAAGGTATAAATGTGAAACTTTTTTTAATGTGTTTATAAGACATTAATAGAGTTTCGTAAATATAGCACTTTAAAAAAAAAATTAGCAATTTGTAGCGTTTTCAGGTATTTTACTAAAATATTACGGTAATTATTTACAGCTTTGAAACTAGAGAGCTGCATCAAATTATCCCATATGAGATGTGCAAAAGGACCCAAGAGTTTTTATCAGTTCTACAATCCGTCTGTACGTTTCTGAAACAAATGTCAATTTTGTTTTCAGAACACACATAGTTTCCATTGAGCCCTTTTTGCACACTGACTTGACACTAGCATTCTGAGGCTCCCAGTGGTTTAAGAACTCCAGCATGGCGTCAATGTAATCACAGGGATTGATTATAGCTGAAAACCATGAATTCCAACGTGTCACAATACGGCTTGGAAACAGTTTTTGTTCAAGCTCTGGAAAATGTTAACCAAGATAATTCATGTAGGCATTCTTGATTTTCCCCCAATGCAAAAATGCCATTTTGACATTAACAATCAGTGAGTTTACATCATTCAGTTCTGTCAAGAAAACATCTCCAACCAAATTAACTTTGTGCGCCCAACACTGGAAGTGAATTGCATGTTCTCCAAGAATGATATGCAAAGCATAGAAACAGGTTGAATATATCTAGCTGAATCAGATACTAGACCTAACACACTTGCAAACTGAATTTCACACAAATTCAAAGCTTCTACGGCATTATAGCTTGACTACATGTGGTACCGTTGGCCCTATCAAGAAAGCAGCAACTTGCGAGGTGTACTTGCTGTGTTGCAGTTGGGGTTGCAGTTTTAAAAAGAATTGCAAAAACGCAGCGACCCTGGCAGTCTGTAGTTTCATCTGCTACGATGACAATATCTTTACCAAAAATACTTTCTTTTAGACACTCTCCATTTCACCGACTTTTGGTGCATAGTTACGTCTTAGTGTATCTGCACATAGCAAGTCCCTCGATCCCTTCACATACTTTTCTAAGTAATCTCGCACAGCAGGACGGTCCATCTTTTCTAGAGGAATATTAGCCTGCAAACACCTCTTCACTGTATCTTCAATAAAAACTGTCTTCTCGACTTTAGCTTTTGTCTGATTTTCGCTAGATTCTGACTTTGTAATTGGCCTTTTAGATGATTCATCTTTCTCTGCTATAAGTTTCTTATACTTTTTTTTTCTTCGAGTGTCCACTTGTTTTGATGTGTTTATCTAACACATCCTTTTTCTCCCACTCAAGACGAACACAGCAGATGCCACACATTAAAATATTACTGTCACTTACATAAAAGTCATCATCTTTGTACAATTTTTCCCTTTCCTGAATGGTATTTTTTACTCGTGGCATTCTCAAACATTTAGGCCTAAGTAGGCCTTTTCCAAGTTGTGACATTAAAGCTTAATTTAATCCACGCAAACAAAAAAAATTATGTTCTGGTTATAACGACGAAGCAAAAACACGACAAAATATTAAGAAAATGAAACAAAACCTTTTTTAAAATTGCAACACTGAACTTACTAAAGCAATAGGTGGACATGTGGGAATTTTCTGCTGCCCGACTTTCACTTAACTCTTCCACATAAATAAAAACATTTTTTTTCTTGCATATTCTTCAAGTTAAAGTTCAGCAAAAGTTCCAATAACATTTTAATTTAAACTGCATTTTTTTGCGGTAAACATTATTTTTGTAACACTCGTTTGTTAAATTTAGCTCTGTAGTTGGCTAACGTGTCTCTCTAGTTGCAAGTCACAACATGCGCGATATGACTGCCAGTGTAAGGTTAATGTTTTCATTGGAACGTTTCGGGGGTCTCCACACAGCACGGCATAGGCACACTATCTCACTAGTACGTAGTATGTGGAAGGGGGGAGGAGGGCGAAGAGGTGATAATCTATTGGCAATATGGTTGGGAGACAAGCATCTGTTATAACGACAGTTTCTGCAGTCGTTGTCAACTCTCGTCTTCATGAAGTTCTACTGTATTTACATCATGTTGATGTGCTCAAAAAATGTGCCTTATTATGTTGGAGTTGTTTAAAACATGAATTACACTTGACAAAAAGAAGGGGCTCGATAATGATTACTGGTTCAAGCACAGTAGAACCTTGTTGCGGCCCGGTAGGGCGCAACGAGGGAGTTTGTTTGGCAACTCCCCCCCGCCCCGGCACCCGAGTAGTTTACGCCCACGCGCGCCGGCATTACCGTACTTAAAACACGTGTGTGGCGGCGCCGTGGAATGTGAAGGGGTGCCGGGGGGGTGAGGCGGCCGGCCGGCCAAGTACAGGTGCACCAAGACGGCAGTCTTCCCACCCCTCCGCCGCTGCTGGGCAAGGAGCCTGGAGTGGGGTCCGGGGGGGAGGAAGGCTGCGCGCGCCGATGTGCGCGCAGGCAGGCGGGGCCAGTCGCTCATCCCTTCATCCCCTACTTCGCCCTCCCGAGGGTGTATATAAGCGGCCGCACACCCGCGGAGCGGGACACTCTCTCTCTCTTTTCTATGCTAGTAGCAGGTTGCAGGTAACACCTCCCGGTACTAGTGGGCTAGTTGGCTAGGACAGCAGTTGTCGAGGACATTGTTGGAAGCGAGTAGTAGGAAACAGGCGATCCGGGGTCAGTGTTGCAGCTTGCGGACTGGAAGGGGACTTTGACTGTAACCAAGTGGCTATCGCGA
>PNEQ01129219.1:0-47913 GCA_003012365.1 Medauroidea extradentata
TCTTACTAATAGGAACTGTTGACTACTGTATGAAATTTAAACAATATAAAGTTCCTGAAAGTAAACTTCCATGTGCTACTTTGTTTCTTAGAAATATTATAATTTTGTAGACTGGGCAAGGACTGACATTTCTCGTTATAGTATTGCGAGCCCAATAAGCTCATGTCTGGTGTATGAGTGAGAGAGGTGAAGTTACGTACAATACTCTCCGCACTTTATATGTTACACTGATTATTACTGATTATTGATTTCTGACAAATTTTATAATTATCACATTTTCAAACATACTTAACCATAGACAAAATCATGTTTAGCTGTCATTTGCGTTTTGTTATTCCATGTCATATACGTTTTTGTTATACCACGTTTTATAGTGTAGTGACTTGTATTCTCTTTGACGTCACACGGGAACACGGCCGAACGGAATAAAAAGTATCCTATGTCCTCCTGGTTCTAAGCTACCTCCCGACCAATTTTCAGCCAAATCAGTTCAGCCGTTCTTGAGTTATAAATAGTGTAACTAACACAACTGTCTTATATATATATATATATATATATATATATATATATATATATATATATAATCCAAAAAAACTTACTAATAAAATTATTTGAAATGGTGACAAATCGATCGTTAAAGGATCCTAACCTAACAAAACAGACCTTTGAAACAAATAATTGAATTTTATTTGTAACTTAAACTGATGTAAACTAAGTTAAACTAACATTAACTAATAGCCACATGAGAAGGGGAACAGAGTGAAAAGGAAGCCTGCGCAGAACAGATGCGCAGAGCAGTGCACAGCCGAGCGGCAGGAAGTCAGTTTCGTTCCAGCGAAAACACAACGTCAAAACAAACGGAAGTAAACAGCCAATAGGGAGTGAGGCCAAGAGACCCCCTAGCCGCTTTAAGAAAGTGTTAGATGCTAATGTTTCCAACCTCTTAGACATCTGTTCTACATATAGGCTAATACAAACTACTAGTGGGTATTAATATTTCTTGACAGTTTCCCACTGTCTTCGGAAACTCGTTTGCTGAAAAACATTTTAAATACCGTACAGTTTTATTTTTTTAAACTTTATATTACAGCTTGATTTATAGATTTAAAAACACAATTACAAAAATATAGGGCACTTTATGGGAAATGTGGTATATTACTAAATGATAAATATTTACTTGAAATATTTATTTAAACAATTTTTGCGTTTTTAAGACTTTATGTAATCTCACAGAACTATAATAGGCACAAGATATTACACGATTTCTCAGGTAGCTGTCAAAAATTCTTGCCGGTTGTGCGAAAATTCATACCACTGACAATTCCGGCCAGGGAAAAATTTGCGACAATTCCAGCCACTGACTCACAAGGCAAAGAGAAGATTAAACACTCGTATATAGCCAGTGACAATGGACGGTGTTACGCATCAATAGACAAAGCGATAATTGCTAGTTCGCCATAAAATATTTTCTACTATGAAACGTTCTTATAAAAAGTGTTTTTTTCGCCTATATCCTGTGGTTATGAATTTTGGATTCATATAACAAATATACTCTATGTAAAACTTTATCGAATTCGAATAACTTACATGTTTTACCGAAACCAGTGCATAGTATATTGATGCATAACACATTCCGTTTCCGGACATGTACGCCTGTTGTTTGTTGGCGCACCACAGCCCCCTTCCCCCTCCCTCTTATCATGCGTCTTGCGTGAACGATTCTTTATCACTCATTCTCTACGTGCAACGTTGGCACAGAAGTTATTGACACTGAGAAAAGGAAGCCTGCTGTGCTTTACGGTGGACACGCTTACCGTAAGAAGCTTGCCAATGCTGATGGTGATTTGACTTGGGTTTGCCTGCAAGAAACAACTAAAAACTGCAGGGGAAGATTAGTAAGTAAAAATGTGGAACTTTTAAATATTGTGTCAGATCAAGAATACATTCTAGAAATTGCTTAACTTGACGTAATGAACTCTGTCTTTAGAGCCAATGAAATAGTATTAGAAGAATGTGTAACCGTTTCAAAGGTGTTTTCTGATGAATTGGGCACTTGACACAAACAAAGATTGCGAATTCACGACTGAATTACAACATGTGTCGTCAGTTAAGCAGACTCTTTATCGACATATACATCATGCATAAGGATCATTGGTAGAATCTACTCAATGGTAAGATGCTGTGTTATCAGAAGAAAGTTTAAAGATGAGTGCGATGGCAGTAACGTCCTTTTAGCATATAACTGTTAAGAAGACAGAATCATTGCTTTAGCTGGCGACAAGGGAGAAAGTGCCCTAGAACTAAACGCCATTTTTTTTTTCGTGGATATATATTTAGAAGCTTCAGCAAGCAGTCCGCACAGTTCTGAACTATTCATGCATATATAGGAAGCAGTTGGAAAGAAATAATCGTAATTTCAGTCCATTTTGCTTTGCTTCGTACAAGAGGAAAGAAACTTGCATTCGCTTGCTTCTGTTTGTAATGGAGAAAATAAACGAGGATTTCGAGTAACCTGCCATATCGGCGGTCGAAGAAGTTATTCTATGGTTGATACGAGTTACTGGTTTCTTCACATGAAAAGCGCCTGTGGAGGAATGTGCAAAGCATAGGTTTATAGGATGAGTATAAATAAAACGAAAAAGCATTCGGATGTGGGCAGCTCTGGCTTTCCTTAAACCTGGAGTTGTATGTGAATGATGGCTAATGATCCATTAAGAGGCTGCCTCAAACTAAAAACTTCTATTACTTCATTGTCAAGTGGCTTGGAAACAAGGCATACATGTGCAGCTGTGGACTTGTAAGCGAAGGCACCTGACTAATAAAATGCAGTAGAGGGTTGCAACAGTAAAATAAATGCGTGTATTGGTAAACCACACCCGAAGATATAAGACGTTCTATCTTGCCTGGAAAGTGAAGTCGGGACATTTCCAAACAGCAACAGTTTCGAACGATGACAATTCCGGCCAACAGATAAACATCACCTGAATAACAAAAACGGCCAGCATATTAAACCTCTCACAGAAAACCAGGAAAGAAATGGAAATGGTAAAGGTTAAAAGCCCTATGCAGCTGCCATACGAGCATTTTTGCACCGTGTTAGAAAAGGTTTTTTTTTTTTTTTAAGAAATGCAAGTGTGTTAGATATCTTTACCTATAAAAAGAAAACATGTTCAAAACTATGATGCTCAATTTTTTTCTGGGTATCGTACTTAAAAACATGGATTCGCGTCACCTCAAAACGGTAAAAACTGCTTTCCCAGACTGCTGTCAAGAAAAAAATACTAACCGGAATCGTAAAACAAAATTACGGAAACACGCACTGGACTATACTATGAACTTTCCGCAAATAAAAATGTAGAATCACCGCTTTAAGAGGGCGTGGTACATAATTCAACGCTAAAAGCATTAATCTATAACTGTAGGTTTCTTGAAGGCAATTTGCAAAAATTAAACAATAGCAATCCTAGACAATTGTTTTAGCCAACGTTTTAAACAAAATTGTTTCCAGTGTTACGAACTTCTACGACACAATCTCTGACACCGGAACCTCGTACATTTAACTCCGGCGCTAGAGATCACGCGTTACGAATTAGTAATTCTGGATAAATATTTACTCATTAAGTTGGCAAATACAAATATCTAGGATTGTCATTGAATATTTTATCCATATTGGCTTCGAAAAAAGCGTAGGAATCAATTGATGTTTTCAACGTTTATGTATCTACCACGCACTCCTAAGTCAGTGATGTGAGGTTAGAACGAAACATTGTCAGAATGGAGGGGTGAGCGGACAAAGCCAATCAAAATAGCCCACCGACTAATGACGTCGTCGAACACGGTTGCTACAAACGGAAATCCAGATCATCCACGCCGGGAATCGGACACGGACGAGCTCTCTAGCCGCTGTCCCAGTCGGGATCTCCACGAAAACCAGTACAAAAGTAGTATTCGGCATCCCCAAAACTATCACACAGTGGACAAATAATCCGCAACAACACCACCATGGGAAGGGAAGTGTTATAATTTAAAATTTTGGAATAAGTCTCAGTATTTTATTAATAAGGTAATGACCCACCAAAAGTACTTGTATACTGGCTGCGGTCTTAAAATTGCATTAAATCCCCATAATTGTCCCCGTTCCTTGATTTTGGAAATGTTTTATTAATGATAATTTAGCCGATCAAATTACCGAATTATTTAGTCCGAGAATATATTAGTAATTTTAATAATTGCTTATTGAAGTTATAAAGTTCTTTACGTAAAACACTTTTTAATGAAAGTGTTTAGATAAATCTGTTTCGTCTACTACAAGTAAATATAGGCACTGCGGTTTGACTCGCCTACATGTACTTAGATTATCAGACGTATAAAACTTTCGCTTGCTAACAAAAAAAATTGTTATACTTTCTTTCAGTTTCAGAAAGTAAACTGACGCTTTCAACTATATTCTGAAGGTAACCAAGCTCTCTGGCTCAAAATGCCTAAAGTGTTCTCTTATCAGTTGGCTCCACAGATATTCAGTATTATATTTTGCTTTTTCACTGTGATATTTTCTGTTACCGAACACCAAACATCAAGGTACGTTCGGCACTGTTTATTGAATTGGTTAGGTTATTGCGCTGTCTTCGACACTTATGAATAGTCTTGAATATCACACACAGGCGCCCTTCTTCTTGAATTCCTAGTTGGCACACTGTGTGATGCTAGGTTTAAAGAGAACTGCTAAACTTTGAAACGGAACGGCACGAAGAGTCAGTTATATCAGACATTGGCGCGTGAATTTAATAATTGCCCCCTTAAAATATTCGTAGACTTCGAAGTGGTCATCCTATTACATCTGAAATATTTCGTGTTGTAGTATTCTCAATAATTCAATGAAAAATTATATGTTTAAAATGTTACTATTTAAAAAGAACAATTTCCAACAAATATGTAAAGAAAATAATGCATATTTTCACTAACTCGTTAAAATTACCGTACCGGTAATGCTGATAAAAATTGAGAAACAATTAGTTTTCGCAGTACCCTTCAATGTTAAGACAACGTCGTTCCGTTGTCGCTTTTCTACAAACCGGTTCATGACGAACTATTGTTCAGCGAATAGTGGTGGGACAGGCATTCACAGAAACACATACCCGTGTCTGTACAATACTCTAGAAGTCATGAAACTCTGTCTTTGAATTAATGCGTTTACATTTGAAATGTCAAAATTAAAAAAAAAAATTCTAAGAAAACTTTCAACTACAACCGATGTATTTCTCAAAATTTCAAGAAATGTCAGTTTCAAATACACGACAAAAACTAAATATTTAGAACAGCAACGTATCATTTTTAAATATTATTTGTCGACTGCGCTAAATTTCAAAATTAGATCACTGAAGTAATAAGCGGGAATAATGTATATTTACATTCACTGAAAAAACTACTTTTATTTTAATACGGTCCTTGCTTACTTACACCGTTAGAGATGTTTGTAGAAAGTCAGGAAATGTATACTGATAGTGTCACTTCGTTCACATATATGTTTAATAAGAGACCAAATATTCACATGAATGACAATACCCTTATTCCAGTTATTATCAATATTGTTTTGACAACTTGGTGACATGGATATATTATATTCCGGTTTCAAGTATTTATACGGTCATGGATAAAAATTCACTAGTGATAGACCTTTCAAGTATGTGCCGAAATGACTGTCACATGAGAAATCAGATGTGAAATAAAAAAATAATATTGTGTAGGCCAGATTGACAGATATAATTGACACTGCCAACGAGGCACTACAAGTTACAACTCGTTAACACAGAAGCGTAAATTTATAGTAATTAGTCCTATGGTTCAGTTTAGACTTTATCAATATATATTTATATTTTACTTCGTTACGAGTTACCATATGTAACGTTTTATGATGTTTTTTTTTTTTTCATTCAGAGATTCCAAAATACGTATAAAATAAAATTTTTATGTGCACCTATAATTTGTGGGGTTTTATTTAACACATAGATACGATATTTAAAAAAAAATCTTTATGAATGCAATAATATACTTTTCAGTTAACAGGATGTAAAATAGGGTGGAAATATCACAAGTTTTTTTTTTTTTTTGTTCTACGGTATGTTAATACTAAATTAAGGTGAATTAATTTTAAAAATTTAAGATGTACATTTCATCTTACAGTCGAGAACTGTTTACAAAAGTTGGCCTTAGTGTTCCCAGGATCGTTATTACGCTATTGATACATGATTCTTAAGAATACTGATTAGGAAATTTGGTTTTTGTCCTGTACATAATTAGCTGTGAAAACTAATTACGTCAAAGGTATGATATTTAAAACCACATTCACTGAGAAGTGGAATTCGTGCAGGTAAACGTTTATTCGTTTATAAGATTACCAAATCAATATATATTTTTTCTCCAAGTAGATAAAAGAACAGAAAACTTTACCTAATTTTACATATTTTATAAATAAATTACATCGTAGGGCAAATATTTTAATTTGATTTAGCCAACAAAAATTGTTTCGATTATGCTTTGCAAATATACAATTTTATGAGAGCTTGTCTTGCAGTACATATATATTCTGTATTCAATGTTGTTATCTTATTTTCTGCATGTTAATTGTATGTGAATTGTATTAGCAACAATGTGTTGATTTTCATACAAGTAATTTTAAATATTATGTCTTTTTTATTTTTTTAATTGCGTGAGTTTAGTATCAATTTTAAAATTCTTCCTGTATGGAGATGTATTTAAACATAAATTTTAATTTTTAATACATTTAAACTTTAGTAGTATTTTGTGTTAAACTTAGAGGGAGATATATAAAGTAATGTATGAAAATAGATTTTTTTTTTTAAATTATTAACATTCGACTAAAATATTGAGGTAAAAAACCGAAGGATGTGAAAGACACAACCTTCCAGGCTTAAATAGGAATGTCTGATTTTGATCTAATTTATACGTAATGCTGGTAATTATGTGTAGAACACAGAAAATCTGGGCTTTTTAACCCTAAATACCTTCAACCTGCATACTAGAATGATGTATTGGGGTGCGTAAAATGTACAACCCGGTGTACTATAATTTTGACGAAATCGGTTTTATCTAACGCCCTTTCCGAGGCATTCTTTTAATATTCATGACAGCATCTCACCTCAAGTGTTATGCATACATTGAAACCGAAGACTTGAAAAGGTTCTCACATTCCTTGCTACACTTTATAGATCAACAGTATAGTGAGATTATGTATGGAGATTAGCTGGTAATTGGCTATAGTCCTTCAACAACGGTCGATAAGTTTTTTTATTTCTTCTTAGAATTCGTATGGTAATGTTAGTGCCCGCCGTAATCGTGATTAATAACAGCTATGGTGTTTCAAACAAGTAGAGCAAAGATGAGATACGAGCTCCAGGGAAGGACTTGATTTATACGCCTTGTCCCTTTCTTCTCACGTTTATTCATTCAGACTCGGTCCGTGCTCAATGATTTACTCATCGGTAAAACTTATTAATAAGAAGGAAGACGGCAGGTCGTACGGCAAGTTGTGATTAGAACGGGCAAGACGGGTTCTTTAACGCCATCTGTGATGAGTAATTGAATATAACCGGATTCTATAATCGTCCGTTACACAGGATAGATAAAGTACACTATTCATTTGTTTTTAAGACGGGACTTCCCAGAGGGTATTAACACTGGTGTTTGTTTATCGTTAATTACCCAACGTGCATACGCATACGGAATTGTTCCAGTGAACATAATAAACATCCCAGGTTTACTCGCTTGTCGACAATATTTTCTCGCTACAGTAACAATCCAAAGTAATGTAACACCGTAAGAAAATAATTTCACGTTTAACTTTACACAGCTTCAGACTACCACAACGATGATTATTTTACTTTAATTTATCGGTATCTGCGGTGTATATATTTTGTATAGAAACCAAGGATTATTTTACGTGCAGTGTTATAATACGATTTACTTAATAGTTATTCAAAATTTGTAAGCAATTAAATTAAAATGAGTAAGTTAGATAACAACGGAAAGGAGAAGCTGAAGTAAGATGGTAGCAAAGTCAGAAGTAGTAAAGTTATTACATAATCTTGGCTTCTGGTTGTGAACCGCGTCTGATGGTTGTCTTGCAAGGACTGCCGAAATGTCGCAAGCCACGGTCTATGAAGGTAGAGGTCTTGACACCGAGAAATAAAATGTAACTCCCTTTTAGTCGCCGAGCGCTATTAGTAACTTAGTGGAAGATTTGTCTTATTTTGTCTTTGGCTTAGCTTAAAATGTGAAGTGGTTATCGAAATTATGTGTATTATATAGAAGAAAAAAATTGAAATATAATTTTGTTTTGGAACACATTTTTTTTTAAAACCATAACATTTAGTTTTTCAATATTTTACATGTAGACAAACATTGCAACGATTCTAAAATTTTGTAGGGCAGGAAATAATAGATTTTGTTCGAATATGTTTACTAAAACTATAGTACATAATATTTTTTCAGACGACGTATATTAACAGTTCTACACATACCAACGCATTTATGGACATTAAACATATATCTACTACTTCAGCTTACCATATTAACACAAGTTTATATAAATAATTGCGAACATTTTAAGACAAATCTTCCACTAAATGACTGCTAGCGCTCGGCGACAAAAACGGGATTACTTTCTCTTGCTGGAGAGCATACGCAGTGTCAAGACCTCTTCCTCTTATACCGTGGTCGCAAGACAGCTATTTGACGTGGCTTACAACTAGAAGCCAAGATAATGCAAACAACGGCCACGAGAGCCTACGCTCTTTAGTATAACTTAATGATTATACAGTTTACAGTAGACCGTAGAAACATACGTAATCTTGAACTCGCAATTTATGTAGTATTTAATATTGCATTTAAATGTTCTTCACTGTATGGGACTGACAGCAAACAATGAATTGTTTCTATGGTAAATCTTAATGGAGCTAATCCAGGTAGTCATACATAATAACTTAATTTAAAGAAATTGTTTTTATTACAATTTTGGAATTTTTCAATCTGCAAGCGATAAAATAGTAACTAGAAATTTTTCTACCTGTTCATAATGTTTCTGGAAAAACGTTTTTAACAAGAGACCTTGTTATTTATTGAAATGTAAGTATATAGAAACTTCTACGACTTTGCTTCAACTCTTGAGACATAATTCCACGTGAAGAAATTTTATAACTTTAACTCCGAAGCAGACTTGCAGTAAAAAAGACTTCATAATTTTGAAAGCTACGAGTTCTTTAAGATTCCATACAGCTGTGAAGCAAACAAATTTTTTATGACCACTAATTCAATACCTGTTGGGTTTTGCAATTTTCGGGATGATAGAGGTCTGCAACTCATTTTATATACTTAACTGACAGAATAGGTAAGAAAAACGCAAATGTAGACAATGCATTAAAAAGATGAAAGGCTACGATGAAAACTGTTTAATTATTTAATATTACAATAGAATAATGTACAATAGAACGATCACATTCAGAGCTTCCCAGCTTTTACTGAATGCCGTTAATTACGCAGTAAAGAATGAAACGGCACAAGTACAAGAAGCACCCCCTTTTTACTGTTTTTGAAATCAATTATTAGCATTCACTTCTCTAGAAAAATATGCTAAATACATTCAACAACATAATAAACGTCCGCCGTACCAAATATCTTAAGATATTATATTAATGTTCACGTGTTGGCATTAATTATTATCTTTATAAGTTCCATATAACTGGGAATACTACAACTTGATAACAGTGAATAAGAAATTACTAAACTTGTGGTAGCATTAATCAGTTACGTTATTGGTGAACATAAAATGAAAAGGGCACGTCGTTGAGCAGTTGCAATAATTTAATAGACACTATGGGCCAGTCACTTTTAGAAGCAATATTTCTTCCATATCGTCGGTATAAACAGTTGACATAATGCAAGATTTTTTCTAAAAATATTATTCAAACACAAGCTAGAATAAAAAGTAACTCACAAGTGGTGTTCAGCTAATACACAATGAGATTATTGATTTAATTGACGGACGTAGGTAACATTTCTTTCACATAAATATTTTACGACGTAGGCTACTTAATAACGATCGTACATCGTGTACGGTAAGCAAAGAATTTCATAAAATATAGAAAGTTCCAGTTATTTCTTATTAATTTTTTTCGAACCACGCAGTTTTTAAACGAAAATCTTTAATTTTAAGATATTTGTTTATTTAACGGATATTCAGGTTAGGGAAAAAAATTATATCTAAATTCAAATTGGTTGCCTATTTCCTTGTCTTAACAGTTAACTTCAAATTATTCAATAAGGTTTGCACAAAAAATTAAACCATGTTGTATAATTTTGGCAATTTAAAAAAGGCAAATAATTTGTTTTACTCAAACTTTTAAAACACGGATTTATTTTATTTGGTAAAACTATAAATAATTTATTTTGGAAAAACCGCTACCGTGATGTATCAAATACAAAATTATTGTTGTATATTACACAACATATAAATACTCAATAGAAAAACATTCTACGTCTTTCCTGTAGTGCAAAAATGCATATAAATAATTCACTGTGTAATTTTTATTTTAGTATATAACAAACATATTTAAAAGTAGGGTTAACCTATACAAGCAAAATCCGTCTACCACAAATTTAAAAAATTCCGAAAACTACTAACCAACACAAAAGACTAAACGGAAATTTTTTTATCTTTAGTTATCGTTATGCAGATTAACAACTATACGTTTGTAGTTGCAATAGTAATGGTTGTAGTAAATAGTACAAGTCAGAGTTAGTATGTGTTATAATAGTATAAGTTTAATGAAAGCTTGATAATCCTTACTTCATCAATTATTTTGTCCGCGTTATGCTATAATATTAACTAGGAATTACCCTTTATACCAAATAACTATACGTATAAATAAAAATGAAACGCGAGACTGAATCATACAATGTCGATATCCGATTTTAAATTTGGAGAGACATGAACCATGCAGGTGGCTGTTATAGAGCAAAGTCATAGTATAGCTGAAGTACAAAATTAATAATAAAATTTAAATTGAAGAAAAATGATGCCTTTGAGATGACTTTAAAACAATACATTTTCTTATAAAATTGGACGAGGTGTGTGTCCATTTATACAAAAAAATTTCACTTGAAGGACTTCAGTTCGTTCGTTTTATGACAATTGAAATGGTTCCTACACGTAATTGCGTCTTGTTAGTATCAAGAAACAATGTATGATTTGTTGTACCTGACTGTTATGACTGGAGCCATGAGTTTGTCATACGTAAAGATTTTTGCGTTATTCTGTTTCAAAGCCTTACGTTCACATTGGTAGCTTGGCTTCGTGGTTATTTGCAGTGAGTTTTTGTTCCCACAAGTGTCTCATTTAACTGCACCAATCAAAATATGATTATTGTGACCCCTACATCTTCGACTCGCCTGTGGAACTCCGATAAAAGTGACAGTTATAACATCCAGTCACTGGCCATGACGCAAAACTGCATACGTGCTCATAAGGCATTGAAACTGAATGGAGCAATAATTACTTACCACAAAATCGTGGCTCTAGGTATGATATTACAATAACTTTTGGACAATTTTTCTATTTATTACTATTTTACGATTTTTAAATGTGATCTTTGAAAGAGTTGTGCAATGACAACTTTTAAACGTGATCTTTGAAAGAGTTGTGCAATGACAACACTTTTAAATGTGATCTTTGAAAGAGTTGTGCAGTGAGAGTGGATATATTTTTGGGACATACACCAATCGGATGCAGATGTGTGTAAAAAACCACAGAGAATAGGAACACATATATAAGCAGAGTATGCTTTCATCAACAGGTTACATACACAACACAACGTTATTTCATTTATAAATAACACTATGTTATTACCATAATGGAATTTTATGTTGTGTATATATTCTGTTGTCTGAAGCATACTCTGCTTCTTTATGTTTTCCTATTATCTGTAGTTTTCTTTGGCAGACATCTGCATCGAAATGGAGTATGTCCAGAAAACTACAGTCGGTCAAAAATTTTAATCTTTATTCGTAATGTTACAAAGCTTTTAGGGCATCTCTTCATTTTACAGTAAAAGTACAATTTTTTTAAGTATGAGCCTGCCAATCGGAGTTTTTTGATAACTAAGTTGACATGACAGGTTGAAGGCTGCAGAAAGAATTGACATTCTCGTGAACATGTCACACTTCAGGCGGCCGACAGAGGAATGGAGTAAGTATGGAGGTGTCACGGCGACAAATTGGATCTCGCGTGCTTCCTGTGAGACGCAACTACCATTGTATAACGTAACGAAGCACATCCTGTTCTCGCACCGGCATACTCAAAGATTAAGCTACACGAATGAGTCACTACGTCAAAATTTTTGCTTTTTAAATTTGGGGAAACCTGTTACCCAGTATTTCTTTCTTTTAGTATTGTTACTAAAAGAAAGAACACCGTAGTTGTTATATTGTCTTAAGTTAATTCTACTATAGGCTAGAAAGATAGTGGAATATATCATGAACGAGTTTGACATGTGACTATACCCGCCACTAGCAGCGCTAGTATCGGTACGTGCTATATTTCGTGCTGGCCTTGAAGCAGTGAACTTCGGGTGTAAAACCGAACATTGCCGAAGGACGAAGTTTTCTTCTTAATAGCCCGTATCAGTTATGTGGAATTTTTCTTTACTCCTTCTTGATTTAAAATTTGGCAATATATAATTAAAAATATTTCAATAAGGGCATAGGTATTATGTTACCTTTCATTATTATTAGTATAATTAAAGCGTTGCTATGAAATAATTAAGATAACTTAAATTTTAACACAAAAATTCTCTCTCGCAAAATTATAAACACTAAATAACTCCCAGTACCGATTTCTTCCAATAATACGCAACTAATAGTAAAATGTAAAGTTTCTATAAAGAAACATTGCCCGTTATTACTCACATCCTTCATTTATTAAACAAATGGTGATTTAATTAACACAAGAGGTGACGCATACCCCGCGATTTGCATTTGTAAACAGGTTTTTTTACCAAACAATTCCACATGCGCCCATTGTGCCAACGTACGAAACAAAAATTCACTTCGTATAAGGATGGACTGCCATTGTTAACACACCATGTTCATTTACTTGGGAGACTCAGATTGAGACGTGCATTGAACTTTGCTACAGACTTTCTACCAATAATATTATATGGTTAACGCTGTAAGTCCCATAGTAAAAATGGATCGGCGGGAATCTTGCACCTTAGTTCAGCGCTTAGCTCCTAGTGGTGATGCGGCATTCGACGCGATCTTCAAGGTCGCCCTTAAGAATGCGTAGTAGATAAATAAACGCTGAAAACATTAATTCATTTCTACGCTTTTTTCGAAGCAAATATGGATAAAATGACAATCCTAGATAATGGTATTTGCTAACTTTATGAGTAAATATTTATCCAGAAATACTAATTCGTTACGCGTGATCTCTTGCGCCGCAGTTAAATCCACGAGGTTCCGGCGTAAGAGATTGTGCCTCAGAAGTTCGTAACACTGGAAACAATTTTGTTAAAACGTTGGTTAAAACTATGTTCTAGGATTGCTATTGTTTAATTTTCGAAAATTGGCTTCAAGAAACCTACAGTTACAGATTAATGCTTTTAGCGTTGAATTATGTACCACGCCATCTTAAGGTGCCCGCACACTTGGACGCGGCGGAGCATAGTGACTTTTTCTCCGTGGTTCAGTTACATGCAAATAAATGGATCCCCGCACACTTCGGCGAAGAGCGGCGGAGCTGGACGCCCAAGTGTGTGGACACTTTTAGACCTCTGCTGTTTTTGGACCTCTAACAGACATGTAAATGGCTCCCTTAAGCGCCGGCATAAAAAAATCTTACCGAAACGAAACCGACGGCAGAAATTGTCCCTTGTCAAACGAATGACATAGAGATTCCTTTTTAACTGAAGTTGATACACAATAAACACAGCGGATGAACTTCACCATGTGACGTGTGTGTTCAACAATGCCAGGAAGTGCGTGCACGACATGTTGCCGTTAGAGAAAAAAATATAATGATAAACCTGTCCTCAGCAGCTCTCAGTCGAAAATCATGGCCTCTTTTTACCTTAGACTATAGCTGCATACATGACGGTTACTTCGGAAGCAGGCATGCATTTTAAATTACTTTGCAGAAGTATCGTTCTAAATAAATTAAAAAATAACTGACAAGTCTCAGTAACAAAGCAAGTTCCAAGACATCAAGTCAATACTTCCGATTTTCTCAACAGAAGTGTGTTATACTTTTTGGTTACCATTTTAACTGAAAATAATTTTTTAACGTACAAAAAAGTCAACCTTTGTATAACGAACACGTCTATGACGTCCTAAGAAATCTAATAAATGTGTGCGTGGTGTTGTAATAGTCTATGACGTCCTAGTCAAGAAATCTAGTAAATGTGTGCGTGGTATTGTAATAGTCTATGACGTCCTAGTCAAGAAATCTACTAAATGTATGGGTGGTGTTGTAATAGTCTATGATATCCTAGTCAAGAAATCTAGTAAATGTGTGCGTGGTATTGTAATAGTCTATGACGTCCTAGTCAAGAAATCTACTAAATGTATGGGTGGTGTTGTAATAGTCTATGATATCCTAGTCAAGAAATCTAGTAAATGTGTGTGTGGTATTGTAATAGTCTATGACGTCCTAGTCAAGAAATCTATTAAATGTGTGCGTGGTATTGTAATAGTCTATGATGTCCTAGTCAAGAAATCTAGTAAATGTGTGCGTGGTATTGTAATAGTCTATGACGTCCTAGTCAAGAAATCTATTAAATGTGTGCGTGGTATTGTAATAGTCTATGACGTCCTAGTCAAGAAATCTAGTAAATGTGTGCGTGGTATTGTAATAGTCTATGACGTCCTAGTCAAGAAATTTACTAAATGTGTGCGTGGTATTGTAATAGTCTATGATGTCCTAGTCAAGAAATCTAGTAAATGTGTGCGTGGTATTGTAATAGTATATGACGTCCCAGTCAAGAAATCTAACAGATGTGTGCGTGGTGTTGTAATAGTCTATGACGCCCTAGTCAAGAAATCTAGTAAATGTGTGCGTGGTGTTGTAATAGTCTATGACGTCCTAGTCAAGAAATCTAGTAAATGTGTGCGTGGTATTGTAATAGTCTATGACGTCCTAGTCAAGAAATCTAGTAAATGTGTGCGTGGTATTGTAATAGTCTATGACGTCCTAGTCAAGAAATCTAGTAAATGTGTGCGTGGTATTGTAATAGTATATGACGTCCTAGTCAAGAAATCTAACAGATGTGTGCGTGGTGTTGTAATAGTCTATGACGTCCTAGTCAAGAAATCTAGTAAATGTGTGCGTGGTATTGTAATAGTCTATGACGTCCTAGTCAAGAAATCTATTATTGCGAAAATGACACAAACTTAAAGTTGTTGGAATTCTGGCTTGTGCCCAAATGAAATCGTCAAGTGTTCAGGTCTCTACTCATAAATAATAACACCTTCATTTGTTTATGAGATTATTTCGATGGTCAGAAAATACATATTACTGGTAATATCGTGTACAGTTCTATGTTACACGATGGTTCCAAGGTATAACAGTGCACGACAGAGATTAAAAAACAATGCTATTAATACATTTAGTTCGTTGCAACTGGTCAAATAATAATGTCTTAAAAAGGTGTTTCTGGTCAGTTTCCTTACAATCCATTTAACACTTTCCACGCAGGTCTTGCCACGCCGAGCTCATCTGCAGATGATAAATAATATAAATGAGATGGAAATAATTCACGCAGTTCGTCCTAGGCACAGCGGCAATGTTACTGGGATACAATAGTGCGTCATCCAGCACCCGACATCTTCTAAATTCTGGGAGAACACTGCCTGTGTTTTCACTTCAAGCTAACAAATAGCAGCACTCTGAAATTTGTTACTATCAAATTTGCACTACTAACGTAACACGGATGACAAAAAGTGTATTTTCTTGACGTGTTACCAGTTTGCATTGCCACGACTGAAAACAAGCATATAAAAATGAGAAAAATTATTCAAACAAAAAAGTAAAAGCATTAATTATTAAATAGGTACACCTTATGCCGGTAGGTTGTTTTTTGCAATTTTCTCATTGTTATTTATATAGAGCTGTCTGGTATTGGTTATGATACAGGCGGTTCTAGATAAAGTGAAGACTTTTGAAATATAAATTATTGTTATTTATTTTATAATAAATTAAAGTACATGTGGTTTGGGAATAAGTGAGAAATTCTGGAATCCTAGTTTCTTATTCTCTTATCAGATCATTATAGTACTCTGGCAATTTTTAATGTTAATAAAGCTATCATATTACTAATGAAAATGTACAGATTATACACTAGTCACAAGTTAACATAGTACAACATACAATATATTTTTTTTATTTTACTAAACTAGCTGGTTTTAAAAAGTTCTCACGTTATCGCTAACCACCTATATAGGACACTTTGCAGCTGCGAATGAGCGGGCTTGGATGTAAGCAGAGAGAGAGAGAAAGGACGGTAGGAAGAAGCAGTAGAGAGGATGCTAATTCGCGACTACCATGGGACGTCACGCGCTCCTCGATACCTAGCGCGACGTTGAAAGGCGCAATTACACGGCCATTACGGCTCGCAGGACGAGAGAGATAGGCGCCAGGCCTAATCATGCCTCCCCATCTGGTTTGTGTTGACCGCATCCCGCCATGCTGTCATTATAGGCTCCCGACGGGCAAAGCAGCCTCCTCTGCGGCTTTTTTTTTTTTTGTTTAGTATTTCGACATCTTTGCCTCCCATTAACGGGGAGCATTAAACATAGTTACCGTGGTTTGAGATCCCTATTTAATTCAAAGAGAGGATTTTCTAGCAGCGAATCTGGCATACGAAATACCGTGCATTAGTATCACTTTCTGCAGACGTTACATCAGCAAAAACCATAAATAAAGCATCTCCATTTTTGTAAAAAAGGAAAAATTGTGGTGGGCGGACATACTGGAAAATTTTTCCATTATTTACCATAATTTCTACTGCTTTTACAATAATTACTTGCTTAGTCATAAACAAGAGCAGATTTTGAAAAAAATTCGCACAGCTTTTTAAATCTATGGAAACTACTTTTTTTTTTCATTTCAAAATACACAATGGTTTCAGCAAATTACGCAAGTTAGTGAACTTATTAGCCAAATATGTGTAATTTTGTCTTGATAAAGTCAGACTACGTAGTAGAAACAATTTTTAACAAAACTGCTCTCGTTTAGGTATTTATTATGAAAGCAGTAGAAATTATGGATCGTGTCCTTAAACAAACACAACCTCACAGATACGCATACTTTTATATGAACATGCATTATGTAATTATAACTTTTAGAGACGTTCAGGAGAAGAAAAAATATGATTTTGTGTAAACACCCTTTATTGTTCAACTCAAATGTGTCAGTACGTCTAAAACACTTTTTTTTTCAATAAAAATGGTTGTTCTTTATATTTTCACCCAAAGACTCGTTGAGACTTTAAATTCTGTTTAGCGTTACTTATTTAGGCCACATAATATCAATAAGTTAACACGTGTCACTTGAAGATAACTATGGCGTACCTAATTAATCATTATATTATTTGTGAAAACATATTGCATATTTGTAAAGCCAGAGAGGACATGAAGTTGCTCTTTTTTAACTGTTTTAGTTTTAAGAAACAATCCATAAGTTACGAAATAGTATTTTTCTCTGAATTGCCATAAAACTAGGCGTAGGTTTTTAAGTTGAGTGAGTTCCGCATCGTAATCTTTATTTTAAAGTTATTTTCTCAATATTGTTGGATTTTATTTTGTGACGAAAATATCATTAGGTCGTCTACTAGTTCAAAAAACGTTCTATAACAGTATAAATAATAACATCTTGGCCAATTAGACTGATGTGTTATTTATTTTGTAGACAATTAAAACAACAAATATTTAAGAATTACGCCAACCAAAACATAATGAAAACCAATAACAGTAGACCTAATTAAGAAAAATACTTTCTCTAATACACGTAATCTTATAACCTACTAAATTTTAAGTAGCTTCTACTGTTCAGTATAAATCACTTACATTTACTGTCAAAATTTTACTTGTGTGTCAGTTACAACGGGCGGGTATTAAAACTTATTTTCCGATAAATTGTTTAAATCTGACCAGCTGAAGTATTATGTTAAAACAGATCTCCTGCGAGCTTGTTTACGTTGACCAAACTTAAAAGACAACTTTCAGAATCTGAAGTTCGTAACGTAACCAATATGCTGACTAATATAATAAAAGACATCTCCGAAACTTACAACTACTTCCACGAGTAAATCCGAAACTATATTCTATATTTTGTTCTTGCTCACTAATCGGATGGAGAAGCAGTTTTTTTCATAAAGACCCTGACCGTATAAAGTCCGTCATAATAATTTCACTGTAAATAACAAATTTTCGAAAAACGTAATATTGTAGAAGTCGCCACCTGTGCAAGTAAGATTTTACTATAATTGCTTGAGATAGCTTACTGCATGAGAAAAGAATTAAAATATTTATTCTAAAATCGTAAAATTTTCAAAATGTTGCTTCAAATTTAAGTCATTTGTAGTTGAATTGTTGTACACTGACGTGTTCAAAAACTAAATATGTCTTGTGAAGACCGAGGTGTAATTATTGGAGAATACGTTTCTAAGAGTTCCACAGACAACTCCAAGTTGTCCATAAATAATTGACCTAAAGAAATAGTTTTCTTTTAAGCGCAAACTAGAATTCAAATAACGGTAAGTTCGTGTCACTCATGAAATTGGCTCTGTACTTAGCTTATTTAGCACTTCATGAAAATCGTCTACACAACAAGGAAGAAACAAATGCTGTTATGCAATTTTATTTGTAAGAATTTCCACATCCTAAGACCACAACTTGTAGCTTTGCTGCTAGCAGTTGATGTGACTAAACAGATTCTGACTGTACGTACACGGGACATTATTGTTCGTAATAATTGAAGGGCGTTGGGTGACATACTGTTATCCCATAATGTTTCACAATTGAGCTATGCTCATGCAAAGGTGTGATACGATTTGATAAATTTAATTAAAACCATAATTGTTTATATATTATGTTTTTATTTAGTATAGTATACAACTTACGAAAAATGAGCAACTGAAGCGTGGCCTGCAACAGAATCATTAGTGCACGGTGCTGCCGTTTGTGGTCATATTTAGTTTAGCTTTTATATCGAAATGTAAAGTATAATATAATCAATGTGATTCTACATGAAACTTAAATATTTTTATATGTTGGTTACCACTGACTTTCCCCATGCCCTACAAATTTATCCCAGAGTAGTTACGGATGGAGCTTGAAATTAAATCTTGAATTTATTGCATGCTCATTTTTTTTTTTTCATAATGATTCTGTAGGTTCATTGATCGTCTACTATGTTCTTCCTTGTATACATAGAGTTTTTAAGTAAACTTTTTTTTTGTTACGAAAAACTACAAAATTGTTTTCTTGGTAAACATGTTAAGAATCATTGATTCATTCTATTTCCAAAAAATAATAATGTGTAAATTATTTAAACACTTCTAATTCCAACCAATATTCTTAGTATTTTATTTATCATTATTGACTCGCAATTATGAAATATCTTATCTTTTGGGACTGTTCACTTTAGTTACATTTCCCTAAACTACTAACCAATTTTTTACTGAGAAATATTTTAGACCACCTTAAAACACTATATTATCACATTGATACCCTTATCAAAGCAGTCACGGTACATAAAAAAAAAACTAAATACGTCAGTAAAAAGTCTTGAGTTTCTGAAAGACTCTATAGAATCTTCTATAATATAAAAATGAATCGCAAAATGTGTTGGTAAGCGCATAACTCAACAACGCCTGAACCAATTTGACCAATTCTTTTTTTTTAATGTTCGTTGAAGTTCAAAGATGGTTTTTACGGCGAGAAAAATTCGAATAATTGCCGGAAAAAACCCCTAAAACAGTAGAGTCAATTTGAGCTTTATTGCTATTGTTGTTTAAACAATGTAGGTATGTTCCTGTGATCGAGGCCTTAAGCATTCACTCAGGTATTGTATAAAGTTTGGGGTGTGGGAGGAGTGGGGTTACGGGTTCGTATCCCGTGCAAGACTTTGTGATGGGAATTACACGACATCATACAAGCGTATTGCGCACGCTCTTTACACTGTTATTGAGTACGCTAGCTGTTAAATGCCGGGCAGCTGTTTTGCGGTGGAAGCCACAGCCGGGGCTGTTGTATAGAGAAATAAAGATGAATTTAAAACAGAAGTTCTGCAATTAAAGTACGCTTAGCGCAGTGGACTGGACAAATCTGTTTGTATTTGATGTTTTAAAGATAAAAAGTGAATACAGTATAATATAGAATATAGTATCGCCATCAATTAACACGTAACTAAAAGTTAGTTACTCTTTTCTATAGTACACGCGGGCGAAGCCGCAAAGAGACAGCTAGAATATAATAAAAACTGCAATTCTATGTTATTTCTATTACCAACCTTTTGAGCCTACATTTCGCCAGGATGACGCATCAGTTGACTGTAATCTCTTGCATCAGAGTCAAATGTACGAAATTTTGACGTCAGAGACTGCCTTAGAAATTACGTCACTCGAATAAAACATTTGCCCAAATGATGGCAAAACTGCCTTCTAGGATTGCTGTTTTTTTCTTTGTTACATAGACTCCGAGTAACCTAATATTTAAAATTAAGTACTTAGTATATATTTATGTATCTCGTCTGCCTAAACGGTTGCACCCTCTATATAGCGAAAATATAAGCCATATCGCTTGTAATGGTCAATATTTAAGCTTCTTAAGTTCTGTAACAGGAACGAAAATTCCCAAACTTACATTGTCGTACTTCAGGACAAAGAACAGGTGCAGGAACTAAAATCGAGGGCAAGATTCAGAGTAGCGGCAATGTGGCGAACAGAAACTCATCAGGAAGGAATGAAAACTAATTAAAAGGCAATTAAACAAACTTACGGCAATTATCAGTAATTAAGGTTTCGCGACACCCGCCTCCGACGCTGAGCGTTGCGACGCCAGACCTCGAGTGTTCTCGGAAATCTCTCACGTTACAAGTCAAGTATTCCCTCTGTATACACGCGGTGGAGGTAAAGTGCAATCTTTGAAGAATTCATGTTACAGCTTATTCCATTTTGATTGTATCATGAGAGAGTAAATTGATTTGAACAGTTTTCAGGTACGCATATTTGAGTGTGCACAACTAAAACATTCGTCTTTGTTGGATAGAAGCTGCAGGCCTCCGTAGCGTGGTCGGTAGCATGCTAGCCCACGGTGCGAGAGATCCTGGGTTCTAATCCCGGCACGGACATGGATGTTTGTGTTGTTTGCTTAGGGTTAGTTAGTTTGTAAGCCGTCCCTCACTAAGCCTGAAAAGATCATAAACCGGGGGACGTTAATAAAACCTCTAAAACAAAAAAAAAATGTAAAAGCTTATATACATATAGGGAGGGCAATATCACGTATACGTATGTGTGTTATATCTTCCAATAGTTGCACGAATTAATTAGTAGTAATTGGATTATAAAAATGAACTTCAATACCAAGCATACTATTGGATGGACAGTTGTAATAACAGACAACACGTGTTATACCTACCAACCATCAAACACTACCACTAGTATTCCATATTGTACACAAACCTATCTAAACAAATATTTCCTGCAGTAAATAATAAGGGGTGCAAATTCCTAACTGCCAAAGTGTATATAATTTTGCATTTTTAGATAATTTTGAACAAGCACATGTGTAAGGTTAATTTAATAACGAAAGGAACGTAGGTCAAACATCTCCTCAACGGCGAGATCATGAGAGACAGTGAAATACATCTGACACCATCACAGAAATGGGGAGAAGATTCGGCCACAGATTATCTTATGGAACCATCTCAGCATTCACCAGAAGTAATTTCTGAAATCACTGAAAAACAAAAATAGGGATGGTTGCAGTTCCAAGTCCTCCCGAATGCGAGTCCAACATTTTACTGTATTGCCCTGTATTCGAACAAAAAATAAAAGGAACAGCCAGTCAGATTAAACGGTTGAAAGAAGCCCTATTGGGAAAGAACGCCAATAAAGTAACGAAATCTTCTACATTTAAGTCACGTGTCCATTTTGGACAAACGGCGTTATCCTGTTCTCCCACTGCTGTTGCTACGTTACAAATACATCACTGAAAATGTCTCTGGCCATACTTATTGCCCAGCAAACAAATAAATTGAAGCCTGAAGTTGACACTTACTACCACATTTCCACCCGTCATATTTATTTATCTATGTTGGAGGAGGCTTTTTAAGACGTCAAGAACGTTAATTTTTTCCTTTCAGAAATGTGCAGTAGGTCCGATCATTAAAGGTAAGACTGACTGACACATTATTAGGCACAACACAAAATACTTGACTTAGAATCGTTAAAAAGGGAAGGAAGGTTCACCTCAGGGCGTAGGCAAGGCCTACGAAGGGATATTTCGAAATTCGTCCCCTAATGCAGCGAAGAAGGTCACAATTAGTTTTCAATGAATTGTCGATATAACTAGAATCTGAAGAGCTTTCGTCATGATTTTCAATTCCATGAGAACCTCGTACAAATCCCCAGGGGTTTGGAGCTCGTCACAAAGCAAGGCCATTCGGTTCCGATTCCCGGCAATGTTGACCCGTATTTTCTCATGTGGGAAATGTGTCAGACGATATCATTGGTCTACGGATTTCCTCTGAAATCTACAGTTTCCCCTATCTTCCATTACAGTTCTGCTCAACGGTCACCTATTTATTATTCCTGACCATCTGTAAAAACCTTGCTGATCTAAGCGATGACCGAAATCTCTTCACTCAGGCCGATAATTCTAACCATAGAGGGGCAGAGGTAACCAAGTTGACATACCCCGACAGCTGGACTTCCGTGCCACATCAGTACAAAATTCAGACACGTAAATTAAACACAGAGGAGCAATAAAGTACGTGAAAGGTTTTACAGGAAGTCCTTCTGATATTGTAGCGATTATATTTAAAGTAATAATTTATTAACGTATAACATATTTTCCCTTCCTATGATGACGCAAAAGTGTGTTTCAACATATAATTACCTTAAGGAATAATAACTTACATACAATAAACAAACATTGAAACCAAGCACTTTATACCACTAAGCGTGGTATCGTTAACAGGGTCCATATGTACTCTTGCATTAAAGTCTCCAATTATACCTAGGCGAAACCTCTTTACAGCAGATCGATGCTTATGCTGCAATTAAACGTAGCCATGTACAGTCTATCCTACAGAAAAAATTGTTCCATCGCGTACAAAAAATTGTTCCATCGCGTACACACTTTACCGAATAGCGACCGTCTGATTGACAATCATTACAAGTAATCATAAATAAAAGTCAGTTGCTCAAAACATATTAAAAGTATGCTACTATTAAAATTTTTATCAGACGTATAATGCCAATGAATACTTCGGACCTCATTCAACGGATGCAAATACGACGCCAATTCTATGCCATGTACTTGAGCAGAACTAATTAAGCATATCACTTCTGAAACATTGTCTGTTTGTGCCCTACGTGACAAGGGGGTGTAAAGGGCCTCGAAGCATGTCCAAATAATGCGAATAAATCATTAACCAAGCAATGCGAATCTAGCCGACACAAGACAGTAGAATACACTGTAAATTGTGTCCACATATCACGTAATCGAATTCGGCCAATTTATTTCTTCATTTTTTGATCCTTTTAACGTGTCCTTGAACAGCACAAGGTATGCGGGGAGAAAACGGCTGGGTGTTGCCTACTGCTTGTAATACGGAACCATCCCAGCCTAAGTCTGGAGTGATTTAGAAAACCCTAGAAAACTGAAGTTTGATGGCCGAAGCCGGGTATCGAACTTTGGTTCTCCTGAATTCGAAGTGAGTGTCCTACCACTACTCCACCACGCTCAGGAATTTAGAAAAAGTGAATGATTGTAATATAAACTCAAATACAATACGATCAGTTCGCCTTCTACATGAACTGAACCCTCGTATAGCTAATAGCCCTTGAAAATTGAGAAAAAACTGCATGTTTTACATAGTACAATAAACTAAATTTCTCCTCACGTTGTTATATATTAATTATTATTACATCTACACTGCGAATTCGCGACTTTTTAATGATCGTATATCATTTAACTGCATTGCTGCTGTGTATGTGTGTAAAGTACACAGTACAAATATTTTACATAAAAACAATAATGTACTTCCAGCATGCGTGCTGGTATTTTTCTTATATGAAGTGATGTCACATTACACCGTATCCTTATAAGTGAGAGGCTCTGACGAGGCACAAAAATTGGTTCCGTAAATGCTCAGCTTCTGCAGTTGTCTAAGGCTTAATCAGTTCCTCAACGCACGTGTCTGCGGATCAGCATTTTCTACGGACCTTACTTCTCATGTTGTACTCCTGCTGCCTGCTACTTCTACTGTATCGTCACACACAGAGATTTCACAGTTTTCATGGTGTCTGCTAGGTTTAGTTGTCTCAGCAGTGCCTCCCAGTAATATAAATGGCAGGGGTGATCTATCTCTTCTTACAGGAATTAAAGGAGTTCATACTGGTTTCGTCATTTGTTTTCTACGTAGGAAAAGAAAGCTTCCACAAGTGTAATGATCCTCGTGTTAAAATCCACTGTGATGTGTATACTGATGCCCGACTATTTGATGCATAAGACACAATGTTTCAAGCATACGGGCAATCGAACTCAAGAATTTTTCCTTTCCCTATCTATAAGCTTTTTACCTCACGAATGTTGCGTTCTATGTTTGCCCCGCCAAATTTTTATACACTGTTCCTTAGAACATAATCTAAATTATTCATTCATAAACAGGTTTCATATTACTCGACATTTTAATGTTCGTAAGCTGAGAATTATTTTTGTCTATTCTCAATCACATACGGAGCCGGTATAAATAATTTCATTTTAATACCAAAACTGAGTCAGTATAGTCTGTTTTTAAACACTTTTAACTCATTAAAAAATAGCAGTGTGTTTTGAAATAAAACTGGCCCAACGATCAAGCCTACGAAACATCATCTAAATTAACCACAACAGTATAAAATAGTCACCACTTCTCAAAGCACTGTGCTGTTATAATGGCCCATAAATTCGTGCTGCTTCAGAATTAATCACAAAGACGTTGGAATCGGTCCTGTTTAATGATCGCTGCTCTGAATTTATGTGCCTCTTCTCGCGACCTCTCGCAGATACGAGGAGCAATGGCGTCGTGCTTCGCATCTCGAACCACTTTGAAGTAATCCTAGAGATGGTTTACGACCACCGACCACGACAAACTGAGCTAAGGCTGTTCGTGAGGGACTTTGTAAAACATTTGGTTTCGTGCTGGAGTTGAAATAAATACACCACTTAAATATAAGGCCATATTTATAGTTTTTTAATAAGTTGTTTCGTCCATGTGAGTAGAATTTATCTATCCTTAACACTGCAGGTTTATTACCATTCATTATTACTATTATCACCATCATCGTCTCTCACAGGACAAAATTTTTTCTTGTTTCAAGTTCTGTGTAGCTTAATGATTACAGTGAGTTCCACTTTTACAAGTGTGTATTTCTTTATCATTACTTGAGGAAATAACTTTCTTTGTTTTTTGCAGCCCATGATATTTATTGGTACACTGAAAAAATTACTTATTAGTCACCGCAAAATATGTTGTCATAATAGACCTTACCAAATATTTTTATACTGGACACAAAACATTTTTGCTGTCCCCAATAAAGTTTTGCAGTGACTACAAAAAATTTTGTAAACACTACAAAATTATTTCGTGAGGTCCATATTGACAAAAACATTTTGTAGCCACAACAAAACTGTTATTTCTTTCTGTGTAGTGCTTCCAGAGTTTGTGATTTACAGAACGAAATCTATCGTTGTTAAGCAATATGTACAGCAAATAAAGGGCATCGCCTAATTGTCTGTCAAAACGCGTCGAGATGATTTAGGGTTTCGTGTTTTGTAGGAAAACTATTTAACGTGTTCTCAATACACAAATCTGCGATGGGAATCCTGCTTCAGACGAAGATTGCCGAGTACTATCGTAACACTTTGCGCGGTAAAACACTATTTCCTTACCCTACATCACATCTAAAGTAACGGAATTTACGTACGTTTACGTCTCCAAATATAATACTCATCTAGATATGAAAAAAAAATCGATTGCTCAACAACGAACTTTACTGTAAATGTTTCACCAATAAAACTGCAATGTCACCGCCATAGTTTCAGTGGTTCAACGGAAACACTGCGCGCCAGTGCATCTAAATGCACGTAGTAGCGAAAACAGACCTAGGTACACGCAACGTGTCGCCCTTATCGTCCTATCACATCTGATCCTAAAACACACGAAACATCTCTAGGCAGGCGAGCTCCTTACGTGCGTGTAAATTCAGATGTAGCAAACACTCACTCACACACCAACACACACGCGCCAACCACACCCCATATAAATTCACAAACACGTACTGTAAGCGCATGCAATTTTTTTTTACGTTACTTGAAACAAACGGAGAATTGTGTTCGGAATGCGGATGTAACTTGACTCTTGATGTCAGTAATACAGAGATCTTGGGGCGCTTTGTATCAAGGGCTATACATGTATGATTCAAATATCGCTCTCGTTTTAGCTGGAGTAGTTTTATTGCGTAATTTGTTTTAGTTATGATAAATATTATCAATAGCATTCTTATTATAAACATGCCATAATAGATTAAAAATTAACGCCCAACACTTAAACGATGTTCATTGATTAGGAGAGTGAAATTCTACATTTTATCTATGTTTAGAACATATTCATTGAATATTATCTTAAACAATATTGTTCAGCATGTTTATAATGACAAAATATCTCTTTATTACGTGATGTACGCACTGTTATTTATTATTTTCGACTACACCAAAACTCTATGCTCATAATTTATTTACTTTTACTATAAAATTCTAAATTCTGAAGATCAATTGACAGACTCGTAGCAAATTTGCGGGACTAAACGAAGTTATGCCGTGGCGCACAAAACTTAATATAAAATCTTGACAATCGACATAGATCACCTAGACCAAAATAAATACAGGAAACTACGATTTAAAGTTACGGATGTTAAGAGAAACATGTTTCGGATGAGTAAACAAACATAAAAATAAATTTTATGAGCGTCCGATTTGAATAGCAAGAACTGAGCCATCTGGTTTGCAAAGTTTAAATTTACTAATTTGTAAAATAAAATATTATTGAATTTTTTCGGTTTCTGCTTCTTTCTTGAAAGTCCATTGTGGAAAAATAATTCGCATTTAACATACAAATTAAATAAATAAAACACTTTCAAAGTAAAAGGTGCAGTAGTAACTCAAACAGTCGCTTCACTAAAATTAGTTCCATAATGATTTTGTCATCTGAACCCAATTTATCTTCTACAGCAGTTGCAAAGTGTCTTAACCCAGGTCCGTTCTCTTCGTAGATTATATGATTAATACGCTAGCTTTCGGACAGAATCTCCCGACTTATACCTGGTTGATATATGGATTTTGCGAGGTAAATTTGCATTCTACGTATAATGTATGGGTTGACGGTGTAGTAATTTAAGACATGGATAGAAAATTATATTATGGGTTGCAGACGTTGGCAACTTTAAATCCTCTATGACTTCAGTTGGTAATGCTACTCAAGGACAATTTGTATTAAATGAGCAGTGATTGAACAACATTTATTTCACAAAAACACATATAGTCACTGATTAGTAGAGACGGGAAAAGTACACGGGTACACTGACCTGTAGGCTTAGCTTCAAGAACATGTGTACATTTAAGTGTGCGTGGTAGATAGGCCTAAATTAACGCTGAAAACATCAATTGATTTCTACTCTTTTTTCGAAGCCGACATGGATAAAATACTCGATGACAATCCTAGATAATGGTATTTGCCAACTTTATGAGCAAATATTTATCCAGAATTACTAATTCGTTACGCGTGATCTCTTGCGCCTATGTTAAATACACGAGGTTCCGGCGTCAGAGATTGTGCCTCAGAAGTTCGTAACACTGGAAACAATTTTGTTTAGAACGTTGGCTAAAACAATTGTCTAGGATTGCCATTGTTTAATTTTCGCAAAACCTAAAGTTACAGATTAATGCTTTTAGCGTTTAATTATGTACCACGCCCTCTTAAGCAGACAATATCTGTTAATTAGTTGCTCGCTGACACGGTGAAATAAAATGATTTGTCCGCTATTTACTTGCTTCTTTATTATTGGCTCAACGTTCTCCAAGAGGAGTCAAATAAAGCAAGAGCCAATTGAGAAAGTCACACGGACTTAAAGTTGTACGAATTCTAGCTTGTTCCCAAAAGAAAACACGAATTTTTCAGGTATCTCCTGATTAGTAGAGGCACGATTTTTTCACGTCGTATTAATCAGACAACAGCCTAGACTTCACAGGCTTACACAAGCACCGACCATAGTCGCGTATTAATTGGTTCCTAGCCTTAGAAGTTGATAGCACGTGATATCCCCACTAATCATTTCCTTATTTATTACTGGCTTGTTTCGTCAAAGATTTGTAAAACCGCTGTCTTTAAATCACAGACGTGACCGTGTAGTATACAATAGATAGAGATAATGGTTTTTTCGCGGAAAATCTCAACTATTTGCTGGATTTCGACGCACGTTCATCTTACCAGAAGATTACTGGCTTGTACTTGAAGTGGTTCCCCAATTTGACTGAGCCATTAAGAATCCCGATATTGTAATACACTGTAAGAAAAGTATTCTTGTAGGTTCCATACTTCTGTTAAAGTAGGGATAACTTTCCAGTTTGGTTGACGTTACTATCTGCATTGCTCCTAGAACAATATGTTCTGTAAAAGAAGGAAATGGCGTCTTTCTTTTACAGAAAATATTGTTACTTCTACAGAACAGATTGTTATAGGAATAATGCAGATAGTAACGACAACCAAACCGGAATGTTGTCCCTATTTTAACAGGAGTATGGTACCTACATCAATACTTTTCTTTCAGTTACTGTTATTGGTCGGCAGACAGCTACGTCGTGTCAGAAGTATATCACCGAATCATATACGTTGCAATAACTACAGCATTTTGAAGGGAATGTTGGCATAAAACAATTTCGCGATATACCATCATTAGAGACATGCCAAATTAGTGTTATTTTCTGCCAGCTGAATAGACTCCGAGTGACTATAGGCTCGTTCGACGTCTCCCGCTGGCCGATATTGACGTGACTTGCCGCGGAGAATGCTTACACTGTAGAGAGGCCAATCTCTGTATAGACGTAACACACGTATATGACAACACATAAAAGTTCGTGGCCAATTGAATCGTAGATTATGCTCAGTTATGTATAGGAAAATTAAGTTTAGTCTGCTACCAAATGATAGCGCGAATTTTTCATGTCTCTAACCATGATCTCTAACCATAGAGACAGGAAAAATTCGTGGTTTCACTGACATGTAGGCTAGACTTCAAGAATATTTGTATCTTCAAGCAGACAACATCTGTTTATTAGCTACTCGCTGATACAGTAGTATGGGGCACGTAAAGGTATATTTTTATTATTTGCCCAGAGACTTCCAGAGAATGTCAAATAAGTTAACGGCCAATTGCAAAAGTGACACGAACTTATAGCTGCTGTAATTCTAGCGTGTGCGTAAAATAAAACGCAAATTTTTCAGATCCCTAAATACGTACTTAACGTTCAGTCTAAACTAGTATGAATCCGCGAAATAATCGGGCCACTTTGTATTACGCCCCATTATTGAGTTTCCATTATTAGGGAACTATTTCCATGCCTTATTTGTAGGGACTGGAAAATCTTGGTAAATTCGAATACCTGTAGGCTAGAATCCATTTTACTATGCACGTTCAAGCCCCGACTATTTGTGCATTGTCTGTTGTTCCACTGAGTAGCAGCTAGTGGACAAATAGTCGGGGCTCGAGTATGCATAGTATAATGGATTCTAGCCTTACAGGCCATTGAATTCGCGAAATTTTCCTGTCCCTACTTATTTGACAGTTAAAAAATCACATCAACGTGAAAGGATCAAATATTACGAAAGGTATTTACTACTGTTAATACTGAATTATGTATCGTATGGAATTGCTATGATGACAGCATGTATGTTTTAATATTTGTTAGAAATAATGGAAACAATCCGTGTGTATTACCGAAGTACACAAGATGAATTATTATAATATTGCAATTAAATGGCGAAATTATACTAGCTGCATTTTGAATATTTACTACTTTCGTTTACACCAGGCAGATACGTAACGTGAAGGTAATATATCGGGGAGTTTAAGTTTTAATTTGCGGATCTCGCTACAAGCATATTTGCTCATAAAAACGAAAAAAAAAAAACGCATGACTAATGCGAGGTAAAAAATATATATTAAAACTATCACAGTAGCAAACTACTAGAGGTGACAGGTTCCGTATAGATTTCTCCAAAATCCTTAGCATATCACTGAGCTGTTCATAGCATATGACAAGTTATTTCATAATTTAGCAACAAGTAAGTGATGGAAAATGTAAAGAACAATATTTAGGCCTACTTATAAATATCTCAGAAATACAAAGAAAGCGAAGGTTTGCAACAAATAAGCGATGACATATGTAAAGAACAATAATTACTTCTGAATATCTCAGAAATACAAAGAAAGCGAAATTTTGCAACGAATAAGCGATGACAAATGTAAAGAACAATAATTACTTCTGAATATCTCAGAAATACAAAGGAAGAGAAGTTTATAACGAGAATTTATTCCAAAAACAGTGTTCAAATTATGATGAATCCCGTCAACTTAAGCTAAATACACCGCACTTTGTAAACACACACAATAACAGGTTACAAATGAGGATAACATTTTATGTATTAATTTTAAAATGTCGAATTTTTTGTAGATTTGTGCCACAAGCGCATCACAAAAAAACGAAAATATTCACATTTCATAACAATGTTGCCCTGTAGCGTAAAGTCAATCTGCCTCTGCGAGAATTTCTCCTGCTGCAGATTTATCCTTTCATTCCTGTTGGTCTGCTAATCGGATTGGAGTAATTTCTAAACCGACTGGCAGCTGTCACCAAAATCAGAGACTTCTCTCGTCGTCGCTTGTTTCCCCAGAGGGAGCAGAAGGGAGGCGAAGGAATTGCGGAAGGGGAAAAAATGCTCGGCGTTGTGTGAAGCAGGAGAAGTAGAAAATGGAGGTGCAATATAGCAATTATCGCTCACTTTCCCCGACGATCTCTCTGGAGAGAGGGAATCGAAGCGGATGATGACGGTTTCATCTTAACTTGGCAACGCTGCAGCATATGATGCAGCTTGATGGATTCCACCCACCGCCCACTATCCACGCCTCTTCCATCCCCGTAGTGAGAAACTTCTAGGCCTCTTCCTTTCCAACCCTCACCCCTTAACTTCAGTTCTTCCTCAGCTTCAGAAGATGATCCCCCTCCACAGATCACTCCATTCTCTTAACTTCTTAGCTACGCGAAACTTTGATGACGTTTCGCACTGCACGCTTTTTATACGCACTCTGCGCCCAACTACTCGAGCGAAATTTTATAATTTAACACGTAATTACGTCTGAATTACTGAACGAAACGTTAAAAACATTTTCACGCTGTGCTTCGCTGCTCCAACCCACCCCACTTATAAAGGACCCACGGTGGCCTAGTGGTCAGATCACCCGCCTTATATCAAGTCGATCTGGGTTCGATTTCCGGAGGAATCGGGCCCCAGATTTTTGAATGTGCCGGACGATACCGTTGGCTGGCGGGTTTTCTCGAGGATCTCCCGCCCTTATAATTCCAGCACTGCTCCATACTCACCTCTAATGATAAGTGCTGACCAATGTCTCCCTCTCTCTCCCACTTCTACGACGATAAACACGACAGTCAAGATGTGCTACGAGGCATTTACACAATACGTACGAAACTACATAGTAAATTACGCATACATTAAAAAATTCGTTAAAATATAACCAGCGAACTACTGCATTTCCTTCGAACATTAGATCACTTACTAGTTTTGCCGGAGAGATTCGTAATTACTTACGCTTCCTTAATTCACTTATACATTTATTACAAAAATCCGTCTGTAGTGCTGAATTTGTATTTAACATTAGAAAAGAATGCATCATGGTTGTATTGTTGCTACCTGTTAGTAATAAAAGTCTTATGTTATGAGATAATAATTTTCTTCTGATCTTCGTGCCATTGTGTGAATATAATAATTTATATGGAAACACTTTTGAAAACTGAGTATTTAAAATTTCTTGGTTGAATAAATTATACACTAAAGTATCTTGCTAAAGGTTATTTATCAGAGAAGTCATCGGTTAGCAAGCATAAATACGTTGGTGTGTGTTTTCCAGCCTAATTTTGTCCGTAATCACAATAAAAGTATTTGGCTCCCGAGCAATGTTGTTTTAACATCCACAGCTTAATTTTTTTAATAAAAAATTGTTTTCATTGTATGGCGAAGTGAACGTCACAATATTTTCTGCCGTGGAAATCATCGCGAGCGAGAGGATGATACCGAAAAGCGATAGCAGCATGACATAATCATACATATATTTTTAACCTGCCACTCCCACTTCAGCTTTATAGGAGGGATGATTCGCGGGCGGGGACGGACTATTTTCTGAAGGAAGAGATGTTAAACTGCGAAGAGCGCCTCGCATGCGTGGGTGGTTAGGTCGGCAGAAGGCCGAGAGGGGTCTGGCGCGAGTAAATGGACGGTAACGACCAGATATCTTGACATGGCCCCAGGGCGACTGGTCCGTCCTCCTTTAACAATCCATCAAGAGTGGCCCTCGCGCCCAGGGGATGAACGGTCGGAGGGGAAGAAGAGAGGAGAGGGGCTTATCTCTCCGAAGGGCTTCTTCGGGCACTTTCGTGAGGGCTCGTTACACGGGCCTGCGGTAGCCGCGGGGACATCTCCACCCTCCTACCCTCCCTACAACCCTACAAAACCGCGCACGAAAACCCAGCGCTCAGGCATAAAACACTACAAACTATTTATTACCGTCCCGGCAATTTGTGCGTTTATGTGGAGCGTAATTGCCTTCGGGACCTAGCGCGTCCGTCGCTAATGCCCCTACCCCCTCCCCTCCGCTTCCACTATAACACCACCACCGAAACCCGCGTCCGAGCCTCGCAAATTGCCCGTTCCTTTCGGTGCTTTCGGGAAGAGGGAGAAAAAAACTAATGCTCGCCGCCGGAATGCCGACGGTCGGACGTGATTCACGCCCCTGGCCGCGCCGCCACCCGCCGTGCACTGGAGAGTGCAATAACGCCGGGACTTCTGTCGTCAATATGCATGCACCGGATGCTCGGAAAATTTGTACCAGGGCGTGGTACATAATTCAACGCTAAAAGCATTAATCTATAACTGTAGGTTTCTTGAAGCCAATTTGCGAAAGTTAAACTATAGCAATCCTAGACAATAATTTTAGCCAACGTTTTAAACAAAATTCTTTCCAGTGTTACGAACTTCTGAGGCACAATCTCTGACGCCGGAACCTCGTGCATTTAACTGCGGCACAAGAGATCACGCGTAACGAATTAGTAATTATGGATAAATATTTACTCATAATGTTGGCAAATACCAATATCTAGGATAGTCATTGAATTTTTATCCATATTGGCTTCAAAAGAAGCATAGAAATCAATTGATGTTTTCAGCGTTTATATACCTACCACGCACTCTTAAGGGTGCTCTTTTGGGGATAAAAAACCTTACTTTTATATTTGCACGAAATAGTGTTACTTTTGTAGACATTACATATGAGTACATTTCCCTCTTACAAAAATAATTATAACAGCCAGTTCTCCCATATTGATGTTTGTAAGTCAAGATTTGCATGTTTTTCTTCATCAACCGCGAAAATCAATTAACATAGTGAAATAAATAATTACAGTGAAACAACATGTCACGGGTTTAAAGTATATAAATTCTCATTACAAAAATGTCTTGCATTATAACAAAATTATGCAATGTTTTTTTAAAATACAAAACTGTTTTGTAGTGGGTTTTACATACTGCAAGCCGTACCCCGTGGCTTGTAGATTCACGGTGAATAATTTCGTTACGTATATTAAGTAAAAACATGCCTAATTTGATTTTGAAATGTCATCATGATATAACTGGCAGAGCATATTTTTTTTAATGGAAGGTATACACCCAAGTTACGTCTAAAAAATAACACTTTTTCTTGAAATATAAAATCATGATTTTTCTCCACTTGAGCGCCATTAATCACTTGGTATGGTTCTGAGATGCATTTTACACCGGTAAGTTGTATTCAAAATAGTGTCATAGAAGGCAAGGCGTTATCTACCGTGAATCTCTAGCGTGAGTAATCTTAATATATATAATTAAGTGTCCTGACTGACACACTCACTCACTCACTCATCAACGCACAGCCCAAACCGCTGGACCTAGAACCATGAAATTCTTAGGGAAGCTTCCCCTAGCCCCGTAGGCACCAACTAAGAATGGATTTTTCGAAATTATATAATTAAGGGGGTTAAAAGGGGTGAAATGTGTTTCCAAAGAATCCCTGATATCTTGTTAACCGGTAAAGCTTTCACAATTTTCTTAACTTCAAAATATTTCCCAAACAAATGCATATTTGCGAATATTTCGATTTTGCAAAATTTGAAAATTAAGGGGAGGGGAAGCCGTAAAATGTGTTTTTCATTAATCCGTGATTTCTCCTAAACCATTTCAGATAGAGGTGATTTTTTCATTAGAATTATGCTTAAGTAAATATCTAAAAAGTATTTTTAGAATATTTCGAAATTCTTTCTTGGAAGCTCTTAAAATATATAACGTGTTTTTAACTAATCCCACTTATCTCCTAAACCAGTGGAAATATTGAAATGGTGTTTGTTGTACAATTAATCTTACGTAAATGTCAAAATAGTAATTTCATGATTTTTCGAAATTCGTACTTGAAAGCTGTTTAAAAAAATAAAATGTGGTTTCATATAATAGACTGTACCGCTTATACCCATTGAGATATCGAGATGATTTTTTGATAAGAATGAAGCTTTTGTAAATCTCTACGAATCAAATTCAGGACTTTATGAAATTCGAAAATTAAGGATGTGAAAAGCAGTAAATTTTTAGTCTCCCGAAAAAAAGAAAATTATCATGGATAAATAATTGAACAGTTGTTTCTTTTTGCCAACCTACTCATAAATAAAACCTCTTTGGAAAGAAGCCACTACATACGAAATAAGTATCACGGCATGCCTTTAACATTCACTCAGGTATTGTATAAAGTTTGTGGTGTGGTAGGGGTTGGGTTACGGGTTCGTATCCCGTGCAAGACTTTGCGGTTGGAAAAACTATGACATCATAGGAGTATATTGCGCGTGCTCTTTACATTGAGCTAAGACAATTATAGTTCACTGTTATTGAGTATGCTAGCTATTAAATGCCTTCATCACATATTTAATCAGGAGTTACTGTTTACATTGCATAATTTCACGCGGACAAAGCCGCAGCCGGGCAGATATTTTATAGAGAAATAAAGATAGTTAAAATCAAAGATTTTCTGCAATTAAAGTACGCTCAGCGAAGTGGACTGGCTGAAGCTATTTGTGTTTGCTGTTTTAAAGATGTACAGAGCATATAGGAACACCAGCATTTAATACGTAATTAAAAAGTTAGTTACTCTTTTCTATAGTACACGCGGGCGAAGCCGCAAGGGGACAGTTAGTGATAAATATTTACATATATAGTATTTAAAGGAAGGACTCACTCACCGTTTAAATATATTGCTATCAGACACCGTGGAATTTCTGCATTGAAATGAGAAAGTAATTGCTATAGGAATAATAATATGTAGCGAAAAAAGTTGCGAGTTCAGGTTTTCGAGTCACTTTTTCTTTTAATAAAACTGTTAATTCTTCATATTTTTCAGGGTGTTGGAAAACAAGCCTATTATATCATGTATACGAGCGTGGTTTCCGTCGATTTAAAACAAAAAAAAGCATGTAGGTTCGAAAGTTAATAAGCCACGCCTACTATAGTCTTCCTCCAACAGTGTTATCGGGCAGACAGGACCCTTAATAATGAGTGTTATACGCATGAACCCATCACATTGTTCTCCAGACGCGTAGGTCACAACGTTTGAAAACGATTAAACTATATAAAAATATTGTACCGAGTATACGCGTGTAATTATTTCGAACAACAATTGGTTAAAAAAATGTATGTTAGACTTTCGAGCACTAATATTCCAAAATGCCTGAGGGTTCCTCTTAAACATAGTCTTGACATCGTAACACATACGCTTTTATATAATTTCCTTTATTTTGGAACATTTACTCAAATATTATTTTTACTGTTGTCGGATGGTTTATAGAAAAAACATTTGAAATCACTCTTAATCACGTTGTTATAAGTGAAAATAATGTTATTTCACTTACATAACTGTTTTCATTTGACTTAAGTTGTATACGAATGCTTCATCAAAATGCTTAGGCATGAGGTTTTTAATGTCAAACAATAACAACTTACTGATTTAAATTACATGAAAACTTTGTCCGGGTACATTAAGTATATTACAGCTTATTTTCTTTTCTAAAAACTCGCTACTTGTGAAGATTTTTTTACTGTCGTACAAAAAATTTAATATAACAACAGGAAAAGAAGCATAAACTTGCCAGTTTCCATGGACTTTCGCTATGACGACCGAATGTTGCTGAGTTTACTCAAAATGGCTTCCATTATTTTCATTATTCAACTTAATGTTTCACACGAAATTATCATGAGAATATTGGTGTAATTAATATTTCTAATAAATGTAGGTTGCCTTACTAAATATTGTTGGTATAAACAATATTTTCCCAATTATATCAAATGCAAACGAACTGTAAACGATGGAAAATAAACTTTCAAACTTTATTTCTCTGATCAGGCTTCGTGCTGTAGAAGAATCAGCTTAACTTGTTTACCCAAGTTCAAGTTGAAATTATTGTGTGCGTCAGAATCTTCGAAGCCTGTAATTTGTACTCAGTTAAAGACTGTGTCTTCTTTGTGGTAAAAGAGTATTAATAAAATCTCTTGGCATTTTTTCGTAAATTTCCCAAGCGTACTAATGGATCTGACGTAGATACTTCTACAACCATTGTACACAACATGGGCGAAAATCTAGAGGGAAAAAAATCTGTCAGGTCCACGCCGGAAAGCTTTTATCGGTTAGCTACTTCCCTCGATCTAAGTAGCTCCAGAAATGTTGACAGAGCGGAAATCAAACTTTTCGGAAAGCTTCGAAATAGTGAACACAGATGGTTCTCGTAGCGATGTCAGCGACACGATAGACATGCTCGACTGCAAAATGCACATACCATGTCGAGGACAAGGTAACTTCAGAGGTTTTGTAAGCCACGAAACTTCTGAATATGGAAAAGTAACGTCACAAGGATATTTTAGTTTTTAGTTTTAAAATAAAATAAACTGCCATAATATTCACTCATTAATCGTATCCTTTTGTTTCGTTTAAATCATGTAAAACCGTATCACATAAAACTAGATAAAATATAGTCAAGTGACGAATACAAACAAGTAAACTGTACTATGTTTTAGTGTCCATATGAAATTTAATGTCATATTTGTCATGATATACAAAAAATTTTTAAAAGAAATGTTCGTAAAGCAGCCATTATAGCAGCAATTTCTTTTGAATCGTAGCCGGATATATTTTGTGGGAAGCGAATGGTGTTACGTTTAGAAACGTCTTTACTGAAATGGTTTTGTAAATTAATTAGAGAGTTTACAACTACTTACTTCAGTGTTGAAGCACTATTAATATTCAATAATTAAATTTACCCAAAATATAATTTCAGCAATTTACTACATTGAACACGATCATTAAATTCATGAAAGTAAAGTTGTTTGACATTTCGGAAAAGCTATTATAGTGTGGTTATATTTAATGGCCACAGTCTCGAACTCAGATATATATTTTCAATTTAACGGCAATAGCAGCAACTTATCACCAGGATGCAAATATATATGTGTTTTTAGAGGTCTAATAAATAGAAATACGGTAGCCGACAGTCGATGGCGTCCAGGTATTGATTCTAAACGTTTGGGGTGCTAATTAATCCTTATCTCCTCCTGGGTTAAGCGAGGAGATATAGAACCTCGTCCAAGCCTTCCCCAGGTTCACGAACCATGCAAATTGATTGCTTACCGATGAAACAAGGCCAACAGTGCTGTACGTCTAAACCACTCAACATATTACACAAGTTAGCAAATTCGGTAATTAGAACTGACGAAAATTTCTACACCTACAGTAATGATTTCAATATTTATGACATCAGTGGTGATCTTTGAAGTGCTTAGCCATGAAGGCAGTATTCCTTATCACTTTATAAATTCATTTAACTGTCAAAATGTTTCTCACTTAGTAATATTAACAATTAAAATGTTGATGTTGTTATTATGTATTAACCCAATAAAAATCCTTTCATCGGGTTAATAAGCCACCCCATTATTGTTGATGCAGGACACATAGATCAAATTTCGTGATGGTGGCTGGCACATGGTTCATGATAATTTTTGCGTTGCAGTGTAAATGACCACATAGTTTAACATAATTATGCAAGGACTGTTGTGTTTGTGTGATTATTTAATTTCTCTGATATAATTAAAAATGTTTGGAGGATGCTGAGTAAGTTATACATTCAGAAATTTGGAATAAAAGATGTACCTTATTGAAAAAGAATATATTTCTTTAGGAAATGGCTGCTGTTTGAAGTTTCTAGAACATTATTTTCGCAACCCACTAAATATTTTCTTTGATATACACATACGAAAAATAATTATCAGTTGTCATATTACGACATTTAAAATATTTTTATCACTATTTATAAAGCATTTCCTTATTAATACCTCTAGGCACTCAGTAATACATTTCAAATATTAACATTTACATCAAGGTACATATTATAACTTACGCTTTAATAGTGAGTTCGTAAATAGGAATGTAATTATTTCTCTCACATTACCCTACATTATGCTCTGACCAAATGTGTTATACAGCCAAGTACGAAATCCATTGGCCTCCGAACTAATTTATGTTCACCTGAAATTTTACTTATAGAAGATATGTGGGACTTGTGGTTATTAAGATTAGTGTGTTTTATTTCTGGCTTTCAAATTCTATACGGAAATACATTTTCGTTCAAGAATTTCAATATCCTTACAGCAGGAGAGGCTTAGTTTGAAAGTGGCGCAGGTGTAACAATAATGAGCAGTTGACAGAGGTGAATTGAGTAGATTTTGACCGGCACATTTACACCGAATTTTCAGCGCTGTAGAGAGGTGAAAGCAGTAGAGCATAGAGTAGTGGCGCAATTAAAGATGTTCAAGTGAGAAAAATTATGATAACATGTTTGCTTAAATCCGAGTTAGTTTTGTAGACAACACCTGGGAGTGCATTTTCCTCAAACAAAAAAAAATATATATATATCTCACTCAGTTTTCCCATACTGTCATTTCATAGTCAAAATGTCCATGTTTTTACTTCAAACACCTTAAAAAGTACAATAAACTTTATGAAACTAAATAACTTACAATGAAACTAAATGTTGTTTGCTACCGCTTTATGTATGTAACAACTTTTTCCAATTAGTTTATATTGTCATTCATATATATATATATATATATATATATATATATATATATATATATATATATATATATAGTATTTCAAATAAAATTCTGTACATTTTTTTTTTTTTGCTATTTTCAGCAAATTTTTTTTAAAGTACTGAACTATTATGTAGAAGGTTATAAGCCGTAGTCAAGTGCCATTTAGTTTTACTGTGAATTATATCCTTTCATTATGTTCAATAAAATTGTTTTCGAAAGGTGTATGAAGTAAAAACATGACCCACCTATATTTACGAATACACTTTAAATCATTTGAAGCGCGTGGTGTGCGGCGGCCTTAAGGGCGTTCACGTTCAAATATGCACATTTATATATTTGCTCGGCGTAGTGACCGCTTTATATACGTTTCAATTGATTACATTTTCCACTTGTAAACATTTCTTAACTATCATAGTCTTCCCATAGGGACATGACGAAGTTGGAATTCGCAAGTTAAGGGAACATAGTAATAACAAAAATCAAGTGTCTTACTCGGATGAAATAATTGACACTGAAATAAGATATTATGGGCAATATTCTAAAATATTTAAATACACACACAGTGAGATTCCTTTGCACTTTTTAAAAAATCTGAAAATTATGATAATTTACTTTTTTTAGGGCAATGTTTGTGTTTTGTGTTTATATATATATATATATATATATATATATATATATATATATATATATATATATATTAGCATATTGCCCATAACATCTTATTTCAGTGTAAATTATTTCATCCGAGTAAGACACTTGTTTTTTGTTATTACTATGTTCCCTTAGCTTGCGAATTATGACTTTGACATGCAGCTATGGAAAAACTCTGATAGTTGAAAAATGTTTACAAGTGGAACATGTATTCATAAGTAACGTATATAAAACGAACACTAATTCGTGTATTTATGCCTTAAAGAGTGACTGCAATCCTGTGCAGTGTGTCACAGACACAGCAGCAAGTGACCCCCGTGTATTCAACTGACAGACGACGTGCGCCGACGCTCGTGTGCGTTAAATTTGCGCATTACGGATGGCTACACGTTTCACCGTCTCTCCCGACGAGATAATACGTCCACGCGTTGGCCACCCGACCCCTTTACACTCCCCTGCTGTTCGAACACAGACATCGTCATGAGGGACGCCGAAAACATTCGGGCGGGCTTAGCGTCCCGGGGAACTAAGCCTGCTGCGCGCTTCCAGGAATTTGAACAACACGGGTTCCCGCCGGTAAGGGAGGAGGTGAAAGTAGGGGAGGGGTCGCAGAGTCGAAAATCCCGGCAACATGGAGCCGCAAGCTGGTAAAGTCTCCGCCGAACACACAGAACACATGCACACACACCAACACACACACACACACAGAGGAATCGCCGCTACCCGTCTCTTCGAGATCCAATGTTCGATGGCCTTCCGCGGAGAAGGAAAGGTAAAGTAAGAGGGTTTACGTCTCGTCGACAGCGAGGTCATTAGAGACGATAGCTCGCAACTTGGTGCAATGACAGGATCTGAGAGATGAGCCGGCAAAGGCCTCCCTAGATAGGCTGCGTTTGTGTGTGTGAGGCAGGAGCGGTAAGGTTGCCATTGACTGACGTATGTAATGTATTATCGCCTCTCCGCGCTACCTACTAAGCTGGCGTGCAGTGCTTTACTGTCGTCCCTTCCCTTTACTATGGGACACTAAGCGGTGACCACATTATTGTATTTGTGGGCAGCGTAGTTCAAAGTCTATCACATGTTTCTATAGTTCTGTTTTTTTAATACGGTTGTTATTTATTTACAGATACGGCAGCCTAAAATACCCATTTTTGGCCATTTTGAGGGGACTGGAAATGATGTTTTAAGTAAACGTGCCGAACTTTCGAAACTATAGCGACATAGTTTGATGGGTGTATTATATTCGTAGATATACAAATATAATGCGCCTTTAGTAGTTTCGTCGACAAAAGAATAATCCTAACTCGCTGAAACAGATTTCAAGCTAAAGTAGGAAGGCCCCTTAAGGAACCAGCGCAGCATTCGACTGGAGATATTTCGGGGAGATCACAGAAATCAGGATGGCCGGAGCCGGGGATCGGACCCGGGTCCTCACGAATGCGAGTCCAACGTGTTGTCATTATACCACCTCGCTCGGTTTCTCCGAGGAGAAGCGACTAGACGAGTGGTGAATGGGTGTGAAAGCAGAGGAAGGACCGCGCAAGACCTGGTAATTGCGACCGAAAAACTCTTTTCTCAGTCGTCGCACCGATGGACTGATTAAACTTGCACAGCTCCACGAGCGCAATTAAACTGGCGGCCAAGTGGCGTGGGACCGGAAACGCCTCCTGGAATTGGGAGGAAACGAAGAGGTCTCTGAAGACAGTGGAGCAAGGACACAGAAGGGGCAGTGATGGTTAAATGGGGGCGGGTAGAAGTAACAGAGAAGTTACACTCAGGCGGGTAAAGTGGGGAAGTGACGGTACGCCCTGGATTTTTCCACGCAGCAGTTTTAAGACTTAAAGGAACAGTGAAACTAAGAATGCAGAGTGATAGGTCAGTGTCGCTAACATATTTTCTATATTACCTTATGTGTGCGTGGCAGATGAATAAACGCTGAAAACATCAATAGATTTTTACGCTTTTTTCGAAGCCAATATGATAAAAAATACTCAATGACAGTCCTATATAATGGTATTTACCAACTGTATTGGTAAATATTTATCCAAAATTACTCATTCGTTACGTGTGATCTCTTGCGCCGCAGTTAAATGCACGAGGTTCCGGGGTCAGACATTGTGTCTCAGAAGTTCGTAACACTGGAAATAATGTTGTTTAAAACGTTAGCTAAAACTATTGTCTAGGACTGCTATTGTTTAATTTTCGCAAATTGGCTTCAAGAAACTTATAGTTATAGATTAATGCTTTTAGCGTTGAATTATGTACCACGCCTTCTTAAGGTCATATTATCTACTTCTATTTTGTTAAGATATTAATTATTTAAGCCTAAACGAGAGCAGATACAAAAAATATGGCTAGCAGTTTGTTTTAAGATCGTCTTCTCCATGTTGGCTGATTTTTTCAAGGCAGTAAATGCTATTGTTATTTGTAGGGACTGGAAAATTTCGCGAATTCAATGACTTGTAGGCTAGAATGAATTGTACTATGCATACTCAAGTCCCATCTATTCGTTCATTGTCTACTGTTCCACTGAGTAGCAGCTGCACTGTAAAAAATTTTCTCCGTCGATTTACGGAATTTCCGGTAAAAATTTCTCCAGATACCTCCGTGAATTCACGGAAACTTATTTCCGTATCCAACAGAAGTTTCCATAAAACAGTTTATCACACGGAACTGAGCCATACTTACATGTCTACAATGCTACAATTGCATTTATACAGATTTGCAGATTTACCGTTGATGTTATTAAAATCTATCCGTGATATTTACAGCTCTCTAACCCATATATTTTCGATTTTTTTTTTTTTCGTGTAAGTGTCCGCAGCAGACTTACGGACATAATACGTATGATTCCGTAGTGTATATTTACTATAGACATTTCCGTATTTTACTTTTACGGACACTATTTCCGTTTATTAACGGTACATTTCCGTTAAAATTTATAACGGTGTCCATGAGAGTATTTCAAGTGGTACTGAATGCCAGTGGAATTTTTAGTACGTTATTAAGGAGTACTAAACAACAGTTGCTAAAAACTCTCACAAACATTAGGTGGCACTGTTAAAAATAATTTTCGTTGTTTTACGGAGAAGTGCTGGTAAAAAATTCTCCAGAAGTGTCCGTCAATTTACGGAAGGCAACTAGCTCCACTTATGGAAACTCGCATATTTATATGACTTCTTTAGGGTGCAGGCGCAATAATGCGTTCGGTTATTTATTTAGTTTCTTCTCGCAGTTTGACATATGTTTAATTAATGAAACATAATTATGTATAGTTGTGTTACAAAATAATGTTTCCGTTAATTAAACAGACGTTTCCGTAAGATTGTCCGTAAATTCACGGAAATTTTTAACAGTATGGTGGACAGATAGTCGGGGCTTGAGAATGCATAATACAATATATTCTAGCCTGCAGGTCATTGAATTCGCGAAATTTTCGAGTCCCTAGTTTTACCTAATTACGTAATAAAAGAAATTCCTGTTAATTGACTGTTTAGTTGAAACCATGTAATTTCTTTCTTTGAAAAAATTTGCTACCACTAAGAACCTGAAAATTTCGATTTTTTTAGGCACTAGCTAGAATTCTATCAACTGTAAGTTCGTGTCACTTTCACAATTGGTAGGGCCACGATTTTGTCGCGAAAAGATTTTTGCCCCACTTTGTTTCAGTGTCTCTCGTGCACATCGGTAGCTCTGCTTCGTGGTTATTGGCAGCACGTCTTTGTTCAGACACGTTTCTCATTTGACTGCACCAATCAGAATAAGATTATTATGACTACTTACGTCTGTAATTTGTCAAGGTAAGTGAGAGTAAAATTATCCAATTACACGAGATGTAGCAGACTTGTAGACGTGCACATGACGCATCGAAACCAAATGTTGCAAAAATCTTTTCACCATAAAATCGTGGCTCTAACAATTGGTCCTTGACTTATTTGACACATAGTGTAAGTCGCTAAGTCAATAATACAAATGTAACTCAGTGCAGGCCCATATCACAGTGTCAGCGAGCAGGTGATGTTTGCTTGACTGCACATATATTCTTGAAGGCTAGTCTACATGTCAGTGAATACGCGAAATATTCCCGTCTCTAGCTATCACGACAAACACCTTTTTAAACAAAACTGCCAGACAGATTTTTTATATCCGCTCTCGTTTGAACTTAAAAAAATTATGTAGCAAAAATAGCAGAGGCCTTAATAACTGAGCCATGATTTTTTTTACCGAAAGTGTATTTCTATAATTACGTTTCAGTGCCTTATGCGCACATCTCCGGGTCTGCATCATGGTCTGTGATTGGATGTTTTAACTCTCACATGTATTGGGTTTCTATTGGCCAATCACAGACATTATGTTGTCACAATAACCCTATTCTGATTGGTGCAGTCAAATGAGAGACGTGTCTGAGCGCTGCCAATAACCACGAAACAAAGTTGCGAAGGCAATAAAACAGAATGGAGTAAATATATGTTCGTGACAATCTCGTGGTTCTACTTGTAGAGAATCTCATACACTTTAAGACTTGTTTGTTTTCATGATGTCTGTTATCCAGTGTTTACTTTGCGAACTGATCAGGTCAATTCCTACATTGTAAAGTTATCTACAAAGAAGGTGTAATTTAAGTTACATATTTGTTGATTTTATTCTTTTTATTTTTTTTTGCAAATACGTCCAGAACTAACATTCCGCATTAATCGATTGTTTCCATGCTTTCTCAAGCTGAAATATCCTTAATATTTATTTAATAACAGCAAAAAATTGTTTTTCCAAAAATTTGTTTTGAACTAAAGACGTGGATTGCAATGAGTACTAACTTCCGAAAAACATATCATCATTTTCCGATTAATTTCTACAAACCCTCGTACCTCTATCTTTATATTTACGAGCAGAAATATGTTATTGTCATATTATTTTTTTTTAGAATAACTTACGTGAACTTACGATATGCTGTTGCCTGTTTGCAGGAGAAATACTATGCACATTACTTTTTTTCAGGTGGATGTCCCAGCTTTAATAGAATCTCAAAGACACTAAGTACATTGCTTGATTTTTCATTAATAAAACATATAGTTCTCTGAAAATTGAAATGTAATTTTCCGAGCATATGTTACTGTTATAAGCCATGAGGTGAAATAATTGTAACAAACAACAAAGTTAAGGAAAATACATATGCGTACATTCCCAGATGGAAATCATTAAACTTTTGCCAAGTGTGGTATTCTGAAGAAACTTTAATGGGTTTCGCAGCTTTATGAATACAACGTATTTCCTATGAATATTATGATGACCAAATAAATAGATGCAAGATGCAAGAGAAAATTAGGTGTCTACACAGATGTCATACAAATAGGTTTCACTATGGGTAAGCAGCGAAAATAATTATATCGCTATTTTGCAATACGCTTGAGCGATAACTATGAAACCGAACAATATTTAATTTGTGTGAAATTACTATTAATGTAATGTAACAGTCGGAACGGGTTTGGTACAATGAGACGCTGTTAATTTGTACTTTCATTTCGTAATATATTTTTCGTTCATTTTAGCACGCACTTGGTGATTTTGTAATATCATATAAACTTTTCTTTTAACTATGCTGAAGTTATTACGTAAATTGATAACCTCAAATCAGTGAAAAGTAGAGTCACTGATTTATCGTGGGAAAAATTGATTGTTTGCTATCACTGTAAAAAATAAAAACTCCCAAAATAGTAACGGAAGATCCATGACTAGAGCCCGGAAAAATTCACGGTTTCACTGACCAGTAGGCTTGCCTTCAAGAATGTATGTTTTCTCAAGCAGACAGCAGCTGCTCTTTAGCTACTCGCTTGTTATTGGCTCAGCGATTTCCATAAGGTGTCAAGTAAGTCAAGGGACAATTGCGAAAGTGGCACGAACGTGCAGTTGATGGAATTTCAGCTTGTGTCGGAAAGAAAACGTGAATTTTTCAGGGCCCTACCCATGACACAGAATGGGACAGTTACTATTCTTCAGGTTGTCAAGAGAAATCTGTTACTATGCAAGTCTGACAACACCATTGTTCGTGTGACTTTCCAAATAAAAATGTATAGGAAAGTAACCATTGATGTACGGGAAACAATTTTACCATGCCATCTTTCTTAACTCTCCTGATCGGTTATGTTTTCAAATAATTTATTGTAACGTAGGCTTCAATATAAGTTATCCACATCACATGTTCTTCATTCGTTATTCTCGTGTACCCGTCTGGCTGAACAAATTAAAACTCTAGCTCACCGCTACTGAATATTTGTGATTCGTAGGACGCAACACTGTTTTAAAAAAAATACGGTGACACAAAAGATTCCTGCGATATTTCATCATTTCTACTGATGAGATACATAAACCTTGGGGGATTACGTACAAAACAGCTTGATAATTTAACGGCTTTTGCGTTTCCGATGAGTCCCGACACGGCACGTGCGTTTCCGACGCAATTTAGCCGGCAGGGCGCAGACCACGGCGGCTTACCCCAGCAGAAAGGGCGGGCGGTATCAAAGCTAATTTCCATGAGAGGTTCGAACGCTCGTGCTGATGAAGTAAGTCTGGGCAAAGGCAAAACGACGAGCACGAGAAAGGGGTTGTGCCGCGGATGGTCCGAAAGATGGCAAAGGGGTGAGGCGGCATGAGGAACGATGCCAAAAGCACAAACACGAACAATGTGGTTTGCTGGGTCATAAATTTTCCCCCCTGGCAGGAATTCCGTGGCAAGTAGAGTAGAACCGAGTGCGATAGTAACCTTTTGTGCACGACTAATAACTAAAATTGAATTAGCCGCGGAGATTTAACCTATTTTCCAGGAATCCTTACTTCCTTTCAACCCGTCCCTTTGCTCTCCTCTCTCCTCAGACCAACGAGCTCGGATTTCAACCATTCCGCCACAAGCAACTGCCGCCATTATTATTATTCCACCCCACGCCCACCTTCCCCCTCTTCCTCGCAATTCACTCGCATCTTCTGCTTCATGAACCGTAGCCAGCGGTATGGGTGGGTGTCCAGAAGTTCGCGGTCATTTTCCTTTCGATTTGAGACTTCATGTGTAAACTGCTGAGTAAATAACGCTCGGTCTATTGGATTTGAAATTCCCAGCCAGGCCTGGTCCAGGAACCCGAAGTATTCGCAAACTGCACCGACGTAAAGTGGAATGCCGAAATGGCATAGTGTTGCTCGCGGTTCGATTATAATGCCTGCCTATTAAGCAGGAATTTTTGGCCTAGGCGTAATATTCCACGGCCGCGTAACCAGAGAATGCTGGAATCTAGCCTTTAATTGGATTGCGTTTTTTATGGCTATCCTATAGGAAACGTTTGCTTTTATAAGTAACGAGCGACCCGGGTAGCACAATTTCCTATAGCCAAGAACTGAAGTCTATACATTGACATTCCTCACACTTCCAAGACTCGATACGA
>PNEQ01129219.1:56570-95956 GCA_003012365.1 Medauroidea extradentata
TAAATTGAGTTAGGCCAGTAGGGAAGGGGATGCGAGGCGAGCTAGTTACACAATCGACTCGTCGCGAAGCGGGCAACATGGCGAGTAATGGATCATGTTACCCCGCTTTATGAGCGAGTGTCGCGTTTGATTGCTGCCATAATTACGAGACTAGGGCTTGGTGGGTGAGAGGGGGAGGGAAAGGGGTAGCCGTCCAAAGCCTCGCCGAAACGAGGTTAGGTTCGCCCCACGGATCAATGAGAACCAGAGCGCGCTCTCTCCATCAGCTCTCGGACAGCTCGGACGTGACTGCTCGCGCGCTGAAGCTGGAACCACGGCAGCGCGACGCGAAGGAGGCGACGCGAATTTCAAAACTTACCAGCGACAAAAATGGCGGACACAACGCGAATTCCAAATGGGAAGTAATCTGTTCTGATACGGAATTTGATTTTGTGTCAAAATGTTGGTGAAACTTGTTGAGTTGGTAGAAAACAGCAATTCATGTTTGTTTTTTTTTTAGACACATTTGTTTCGTATAAAATTCAAATCATAACCTTTTTAGCGATAATGTAATTCTGAATTTATTTTCAAAATGTCTCCACCTCGTAGGCATAAATAAAACACTACGTCACAAAAATCTTATTTTACAGGAGAGGAGTGAATTCAGGTATTTAGTACCCCGAATATACTGTTTTTGGGCACACCACGGGCTTCGTGCTGTATAACTGTAAACAGTACTTAAAATACTGGTAACGTCTATGGTAAAAAGTGCATTTTGATAATATAAATTTAGACATAGAGTCTCCGAGGTATATATTTGAGAATTACAGTAGGTATTTAAACATGTTTCAAATAAAAAAAATATTGAAAAACCATAAATATACTCCGTTTCATATAAGTCCGGTAAAATTTGACAGCTACTTATACAATAATTGTTAATATTTTATGATTTCTGACAATGAAAGGCAAACTTTGCAGTACAAATGGTGAAATGGACATTTCCAGTTCCATTTTGAACTAAAAATGTGTTGCAGTGTACCATAAATCATGAAATATATATTATAAAAATGATTGGCCGTAAGTTGCTGTCAAATTTTACCAAACTTACATGAAACAGAGTATATCTACGGCTGTCGTACAAGGTGTAATTATGTAGTGGCAAGGAACCGTACACATTTAATATTTTTTGTTTAGTTTTTGCCGCCTAGCTGACGAACTTGTCTTCGCAATAGCGAAAAATTTTAGTGTCGTATCGTCCTCTTCGTGTCGCGTCTATCGAGCTATTGTGATTCTAGCATGCCAAGCTGTTGTGATTTTAGCATGACGTGCGCGTCCTTGGAGACCCGGGATAAGCCAGGGCATTCGGCCCCCCACCCCCTCCCCCTGGCACTCGCCAGGGGGGGCGTGGCGGTGCGTTCTGACTAATGGCCACCTGATCCCATTACACATGACGCCGCGCTGGCCGCCAGAATCTGGTCGGCTTACGCCTGATGGCAGGCAGCCCGCCTCACTGTGTATTAACAGGGGCGTACGACTGCCAGCATTTCGATAAACCCTAGTGTACTGCAAAGTCACGATATTATCTTGTAGTAGCATCCATCCTTGCTGAGTAGATGCGTGGCATATTGACGTACAGCTTGACAGGAAACCCCTGGAGCAAATGCTGGTGTACTGTTAAGAAAAGAACTGATGTCCATTAGCGTATATATATATATATATTTGTATTCAAAATATGCTACTGCAGTTTAGTAATATTCAATGCTTGTTTACCATGTTTATTAGATAAATATACAGTTGAATTACCAATTCATAAGTTTATTTATAGTTATTATTTGCTTTTTTCAAAAAGTATTTTTGTATTATTTTTATGTTTTTTGAATAAACTACCTGACGTAACGTCTATATTAGTACAAAATACAGGTTTCCCAGATTTATATAAAAATGTTCCATCATATTCTCTTTGCCTCCATTTCATCTCTGTCAATTTATTACTGAGTGAGGTTTCGCTACGGCAACCGGGTTCGACCGCAGGCTCATGTCATCCTGATTTCTGTTTTCTATGTATTTTTCCAAAGTAGCTCCAGGTGAATGTTGAGATGGCCGATTCCTTTCCTAGCTTTGTAATTGTACCAAGTTGTGTGTCACCGTCTCGTGATTCGCGCGTTACTCCCCTCTTGCACGCTACTGGCTTGTTGGTTATGTAATGTGAGGTAAGTAGGCTTTACGTCTCGTCGATATACCGATTTACTCACGATTTTTCGTGGCTTTCTCTGTTAACGGTGCCTCTTAGCTCAAGGCCATCCCGCCGCCCGGCCCCCATGGACGTGGGGAGAGATCACGCTCTAACACGCTGTAGACTTTAGCTAACAGTCAGTTGGAACCGCCGAACCCTTAGACAGAACACTTAACTGCGCCTCCATCCACCTTCCAAATAACAGTGGCTAGTGAGAGAGCCTGAGGCCACCCATCCCAGGATCTCGCCCACAATCCTGTCCCCCGACTGAGATCCTCAGCTCAGCCTCCTCTTGGTTTGAGTCGGAGCCTATCTAACCGGGCACTTTTGCAGCCTACTCATCGACCTTTCTCAGATGAAGGGTTCTCTCCTGATCTGCCCAGCATCCGGGCAACCACCACCACTACGAGACCAACCCAGACCAGACATGAGAGAAAACCTCATCATGGGGCTATCTGGTCGCCCGTAGTACTACCTACTTTTCATGGCATTTGTGGGTTTTCCAGCCTGACCGTCAGGGTACTACAAGAACGCACAGGGTACTCCTTTCGGCGGAGCACCCCCCCGGGGGGGGGGGGGTAAGGTCCACCCTTACAGCCGCACGGCTTGGTCGTACATCTTGGTTCCTCAGACCGCATCAGGTTCGTCCATTACCATTGCCCATGGTCTCCCACGTGGATACCTGGGCTTTTGGGCCCCAAAAAGCCTGAGCGTTAGGTAGTCTAATGCCCCGCCTATTGGTTTCTCCTTATTGCCATATGTCGGAGAATCCATCAAGGCAGGTACCCCTTTCCCAACTGTGAGGAGTCGGGACGCATGGGGCCCGCACGACAGAGTCTGCATTGGTTCTGAGAGCCAGTGGCGTCGACAGCGAGGTCATTACAGACGGTGACACACAACTTGGTACAATGACAGGACCTGGAATAGGAGTTCACCATGGCCTTTGTTAAGGACGCTGCCTACCAGCGCTTAAGAGGCTCAAAAGCTACGGAGTAGTGTCGACCTTGAAGCGCGCATCAAATACCGCGTCGCCTCAACGATCCAAGCGCTGAACTAGCGTGCAAGGTTCCCGCCGAACGGTTTTTACTTTGGAACAGTAAGCGATGCCCATATTATTTTATTGGTGGAAAGTCTGCAACTAAGTTCAGTGCAGGTCGCAATCTGAGTTTCACGTACATCCAGTCAGTGCATTTTGAAGTACGGAAGTATGAAAAGGCCGTTTTTAGCCATGTTGGAGGACTTAGAAACAGTATTTTTAATGAGCGTGGCGTCTCAACAATGAGGTTCCGACCTTGTCTGAAGTGCACAATGGGCACACGCGGTATATTTTCGTAGAAAAAACCTGTTTACGAACACTCTGCAACAGCGTGGGGTAGGCAGCCGCCTTAAGAAACCATCTCAAATTTCCCCTGGAGCGATTTCGGTTAACAATGTAAAACGGAATATCACGATGGCCGGAGCCGGGAATCGAACCCGGGTCCTCTCGAATGCGAGTCGAACATGTTACCGTTGCCACGTTGCTTGGTTTAGAATCTCGAGATTGAATACTATATTGTATGCTTGGGTATTATACCTCAAATCCTGAGAATTCATGTCAGCAGTTGGGAAGGCAACGAGGAGGACTTTTTTAAAGTGTGCCACGATGTAGGTGGTGTATCTGCCTAACCAGATCATTCCGGTTCGGCGGAGCGAGGGGTGTGCAAGGCTGCAACTTGTAACGGCTTTGTAAAGTCCTCCATTACGCCCGGCTGCTTTCCAACCCCTGGCCTGACGAGGACATGCCCACGCGGACGGTGCGAAAAGACAAGTGAACAGGGAATCCATTTGACCCTTGCGCGCGCACACGCCCGAGAGAGTTCGCCCGCCTCACAGAAGCCTCGCGTGGCGATACACCGCGGTGGAAAAAGAGGGCCGCAGCAGTCCGTGCGTGAAACGTACGAATTAAATAAACGGCGGGGATTGTGCGACTGGACAGAATGCGCACCGGCCTGGTCTCTCTCTGTCTTTATTTCCCCCTCCCCTTGCCCTCTAGTATTAACCGGATTTGTTACATAATGCAGACTAATTTAGAACTTCATCCTGGGCCGCGTGAATAAATTATCATCCCCGGTATTCCAGCGCTGTTTGAATGCTGCACACAGACGTGAGAACAGAAGTGGCTTTGTGTTTTGTACCTGCCTGGCTTGCAGTGGGGGACGTATATTTGAATTTAGTCTTACGTAGTACAGAGCCAGTGCATTTCCGATATGATTCCGTTACGTGAGCATGCTCGTACGTGAATTATTTATCATCGAAGGGAAGTAGTAAACAAGGACATAATATTTTTTAATCAGTTCCTAAGCTCTTGTGTCAATAATAATATAACACATACTGTAACTCTGAATGTGAATTTTCGAATGCATTAATATTCAAATAAATTAATATTTTACATTAACTATGGCGCTCACAGTTCGACAACATGACAACATTACACAAGAACGTTTTCATGTAAGCTACTATCCGGATTGTATCGTTCAGCAGCGCTTGTACAATTAAAATAGTCTGCTTTAATTATTGTATAGTGATATATATATATATATATATATATATATATATATATATATATATATATATAAAACCGTAGACTTTGCCAAATGTAATTTTAGGTGTTAATATCAGACATGTATATATTATGATACAGTAATATAAATGCACTGTTTTTCTCTTTTGAGAAGAACAAAACACCTGCTAGCCAAATACATAATGAGGTATCATTTCATTTTATTAAGCAGTCATAATTTTACATACTGTATAAGATATAATTCTCTTAAGCCTAAGCCATTTAAACTTTCGTGTTCGTATCATATCAATGTTAGGCGATTTTATTAATACAAGTTATTTTCATCTCAGTTGACACATACGTACAAATTATTTTATTTCACAGTTGATCCTATCATTATTGGGTTGGTAAAAGGTTTTTTTATGATATTGTGGTTCGCCGATTTTTTCATACAAGTTCGTTACATCTCAGTTAACACATGTATAGAAATTTTTTATCTTCACAGTTGATCCCTGTATTATTGTTCTTTTTTCCTGGGCACTTACTCAATTTATGGTCTGACACACGTCTGAAATCTGAGTTCGCGGGAGTGTCTCGCCAGTTGAAGGGGCGTGGTCTTGGCAACATACCTCTCTGCGGCCAGGCAGGACGACACGACCGATAATTCACGCTCGCAATAACGATTTGATTAATAACAACCGCCACAGGTCATGCATACCACGGCCAATAATAATTGCTTCAGACCTCAGTTGCAATAACACTCGCTGCGCATGCTGGCGTGGAGGGGCTGGGGTAGTTGGAATCGAGGGGGTGTGAGGGGGAATGCGTGGCCAATGACATAGCTCGACACCCCTACACCGCAGTCATGCCACCCTCCGCGCCAACCCCTTTACAGTGAACCTTAATTAATAGGCACATACCACTGTCATATCCGTCATATTTGCCGCGGCTATTCCTGCAGCACAAAACTGGACCGGGGAATTTTATTTCTGCGCTCTTTCTGTGTGCCGAAGCTGAATGTCGATAGCATGTAAATAACAGCACGGCAGGTCGGCGGGCGACCGCATTATTCACGCAGTTATTCAGTAATTAATATTTAGGAGAATTTATGAAATATTTGCTCAGAAGTGAAATGGTGCAGCAGATAAATGTTTCGTGGAAACACGCTAATAATTCTACGCTGAAAAAAAATTCGCGCAAAAATTATCTTTAGCTTTTCCACGGCTAAATTCATAGAAATGACAGCGAGTCCTGTTCGTGGAACGTACCGGATGTTTTACTTTGTTGGCGGTGATCCACACAATAGGGAAATTTTATCAGATATAGCTGCAAGCTTTTTAGTGCATTCACGTGGGATATATTTATGAAGACTGATGGCGTACATAATTTTTTATGTATTCGATCATAAGCTCTAAAATTAACTTTTAATGCGGGAAACTAAATTGCAACAACTTTGTTTAAAATACGAATAATATTAAAGTGTGCTTTCAAATAAACAATAATATTATAGTAAACTTACAGATCTTGTTTAGAACAGGAAAAATACAGGATTTCGCTTCCATCCATTTTGGCACAATATAACTTTATATTATAATCAATATTTATAACAATTTTAGTAATATATATAGGTATAATTCGACGTTGATTATAGAACTCTGCTGCTACGCGGACTATTTTTCCTAGTGAAAAAAAATATATTGCTGAAACGACAGTATATTAAAGTTTGTTAGTTTATGGGGTGTTACGTTTACTGTGATATGCGCCGTATTTTTGTTTTACGCCAGTCAAAACGGAATTTGACCTCATCACATTTTTGACAATGCATTTTATATGGAACAGCTGCGTTTGTAGTAAAACAACATTTGAACTTTTACAAGGGAAATACTTGAAAATCTGGTTGCCAAATAAATTCCTTGTAAATTTATACAAGCTGTTCTATGAAAAGACAAAGTACGCTGTAGTAACTGCAATGTTGTAATTTCACACATTTACAATTTGTAGGGCCTGTTTTTTTTATAATAACTACCTTTGTAAATTTGCAAGAAGTTTTTCTGGCAACTGGGTTTCCAAGCATTCCCCTGGTAAAAGTGCAATTTTTGTACAGTGTGATAATCCGTTGACGCAAAGTGGAGAAAGCCATGCATCTTACCTGTGATGATCGTGTTCTCTCGACTAATATCCTCGTTGAAAAATAATCTAAGGAGAATATGAGTATGGATTTTGCGGCTGTCACATGATCGGCTTACTTCTACCAAATCATCAGTTGGAAATCGAGTGTTTATAGCAGTTTGTAAACGATAACTGCAATGGGGTGTCGCTCCAAATTGTTTAAATAAACGAATTATATTTTAATTCAATGTCATTCAACCGCAAAACAAAAAAAAATTCTAACGTATCACAGTAAACATCACCAGTAATTTATTTTTGGCGTGGTAAATGGTCAGTCAATACAGTCGTACATCAAGTGCACGGAAAAGTAAAATAACGTGTGTCAAGCTGATATTACCGTGATGATTCCAAAACAAAAATGTGGAAGTTATGAGGATTCACTGGCACACTCCTATGGAATCTCACATTTTCGTAAACATCGTAAAATCTACATGCAGGCAGCGGACATGACACTTGCCCTGTTTACAAAGTTTTAGTTAATTAAATATTTGTAACTTAAATATAGACAAGGGAAGCATTTTACGAACTGCTTTGTAAACTGTCGTCTTCGCATATATAATAATTGAGTAGTCCAGTTCCAGAACTCTCCTTGTCCATCACCAAGGAAAAATTAGTTCTGAACAGAATTAAGTAACTTTTAAACGTGTTATAAAGTTGACGTGATGATAGTTCCCAATACTTGCCTTATTAAATAACAGAGACATTTTTAAAAACTGCTTAGGCCGTGTCACAAATGGGCTCGCAAATCAGATTTTCGCGATTTGCTCAGTTTTAGTGAAAGTGAACATGACGAGTTTTGGAACTGGACTACTCAATTAAGAACTTCGGCGCGCTTAATTTATTCTCCCGCGTTAAGAAAGAACTGCCGCAGTAGCTAATGCAATCTTGAATAGTGTCTGAAGCACCCGTCCAAGCACGACTACGTCTTCTTCAGTTATTTTTGTTGTGATTGTCATGTCGGAGTTAAGCTCGAGGTTCAAAGTGCTATCCAAACGCCGAGTTTCAAGCGCTCGTGTAGAATCGCCCTAACAAAGAGCAGTTGAGTCGTGCGCAAAATGGCGGTTTTTGTGATAGGATTTTATGCATTAAAAGTTAAAACAACCTTTCCCGATTATTTGTGCCATTCGTTACACAAATTACTCACGAACAACTCGTACAAAAGCTGTGACGTATTCTTATATACAAAATAATTTACAAAACATATTAAATATGCCACACAAATCGTAAGTGAAGGTACCATCTCGAAAAATCGCTATTTAAAACTGTTTAAACTGAAAATAATAAATTTTACGTAAGGTAAAGTAACACACACAAAAAGTTAAATTTCTCCATTCACAACTTGTCACTTGATAACAGTAAATAAGGCAATATTTCCCTGTAATGATAAAAGAAGGGAGATGCGGAAGTATCGCTCGTGCAAACCAGCAAGCGTGATTACTTAGCCTGTCCGTCACTGATCGTTTGCGAAACTGGATTGGGTAGGTAAGTAGGGCTTAAAGTCTCGTCAACAGCGCCAAAACCATCTGCTCGGTTGAAGTCAGAAAATGGAGAAGTAGACGTCTGTGTCTTGCTCTACAGTATAATGAGTACGGATCTCAAATGCGTGCAGTAACAGCTAGCTTGTGGTTAATCATTAATGTAATTACGATCTTTTGAAATCATTACATTTGTGAATATTTGTGCTTATATATAATAGTTGACTTTATTCAGCATCTCATATTTATGGAAATGATTCAGAGAATAAGTGATTCCATACAGTTATTCTTACAAACCCGGCATTCACCTCCGGAGTGATATACGAAAACTACGTATAACGTAAATCGTTACTGCTAGGCCAGAAAACCAAACCCGGGTTTTGCCGAATGTGAATCCAGTATTTTACCTCAACGCCACATCGTTGGTTAAACTGTCTGGCTTGGTCTTCGACACCTCTTGCAACTGACCATCGCATGGAGCGTACTTGAGGCTTTGTTCCACACAATGGTAGCCGTCATTTCTTTGGTCAATTCTATGTGCCAGACTGGACCTTCCTTTCTTCTGAAAGAGGCTGCACAGTAGATTGAAATGATACGATGGCCTATGGAGCACTTTACTCAACTGTATAACCAGCACACCTCCTTAAAAATAAACAGTTGCTACAGCAAGTGAGAACAAAATACATACGTAATGAATGAAACACATTCGTATATTTTTTTAATCTATCACCAACTGACCAAAATCTACTTTTAATGGCCAAAATTAATTATGAAATGAAGAGATAAAAGGAGGGTTAAAATGGAGCACTCCGATTATCTGGAAAGACGACTTCGTTACACGAGACCATAGAGGTAAATGTTTCTAAGATAGATCACTTAATGAAGTAGTTACAGTTGGGTGAATTGTCTGTCTAGTTTTACATTGGGGGGTAAACACGAAGCGTGTATTTATCGAACCTTCAAACGTGTACGATGCATTTTCTTTTAAGGTCATTTAATTATTGATGCTAGCGGTACATTTTTGTAGTAATTGTTATGTGCTGAATTTTTGAAACAATTTTGTTCACTTTGAGAATAGCATGTAATTCTAAGATATTATGGGCGTTATATTTTTAGGTTATTTCATTATTGATGCTAGCGATTAATTTTTACAGTCATTGCTTTGTGCAGAACCTTTGTAAACAATTATTTTTACTTTGAGGAAATGGATGTATATTTAACTAGGCTTTGTTCACTTTGAAAATAACATTTAATTGTAAGGAAGTGTGGGCCTACGTGTTTATAGCTACAGTCTATACTTATAATCCTTCACAATTAGGCAAACAAGTTTCAGCGCGTAATTTTATAATAGTGATGGAAGCGATTTAATGACGGAGATGTCGTTTTGTGAGACGTTTATGGAATCTGTGTATTCTAGACCTAAAGTATGTATTGTGATTGTGTACTTTTTTTTAAAGAAATATGTTCTATTAATTACATTCAATAATGCCGTTAGTATCACTGAAATACAAAATAAATTGTAGGCATTTAATTTAATGTAATTCGTTGTATTCGACCCAAGTGTTCACTCAACGACAGATTTTTTTTAGTCTGCGCTTAACATAATGGTCTTCAGCGCTGGTAAGGGGTGACATGAGGTGTGTATGGAGCAGCGCCGGAATGAAGGGGCAGGGGAAACGGGATATCTCCGAGAAAAAAAAACCGCCAACCAACGGCATCGCCCGGCACGATTTCCACGTAAGAAAAACCTGAGACCGACCTCACCAGGAATCGAACCCAGATTGTCTTAGTGGGAGGCAAGAGGTCTGGCGATTCGGCCACCGCGGCCCCTGTTCGCTCAGGGATGGAGAAAATACTATTCTATTACTTAAGGTGATCAATAAGGTATTCCCGGATACTCTGTTCTCAGTAAGCAATATTATTATAGGTGTCTCTGTTTAACTGATATCTGCATGAATAAAATCATCCAGGATGTAACGTGAGACCAGGCTATGAACGACCAGTCTGGGTCAGTGAGTGTTACAACTGTTCAACGAATTACAAACTCATTTGAAAATGGAGAAACCCAAATACTGTAACACCTGTAACTTAATAAACTACCTCATTAGATCTTGTTGCCGACTGGAAGGTCGTATTAGAATAGTCATGACAAATTTCTTGGCCTAGTTTTAATCAGAAACGAATCTTTCAGATCTAACCCTTCGCTATACTAAAAATAAATAGAATAAAACTACAAAAAGGCGATATTTCAAATATATGGTTCAATGTAAAATAGAATAAAACATACATTTGAAACAATACGATACTAGAAAATTATGTCTCAATTTAATCATGTATGTTTCAGCCTGTAGTTTCAAACCACAAATCCCGTATAATTATATTTTATAACTGTGAGATCTGTTATTAAGGTTGTATATTTGTGACATAATTTTAAGCAACGAAAGAACAAAAGGCGTGACGTTCTGAAATACATAACATTACAAAATGATAACATAAAATCGTACCTAGCAATGCTACTGAATACTTACACTAGTTTCTTAGATATTACACAGTTCCCTATTTTCTCAATAATTTGTAACAACACTTAAACAAAACTTATCTAACAACCACAGGTAGGTTTCATATCACGGACTATCACAACCGATTTACAGAATAACTCTTTCATCACAAGTAAGAGTCATTAATTTACGGTAAAACAGCATAAATACCGTTTTTGGAGGAACCTGCTCTCTTGACGAACGACTGTATAACGTAAATTACATTTTTTTTCATCTCGTTCGGCATAACTTAATGACTTCACAGGCTCTTGTATATCAAGCCCAGAGTCATGCTGTATTTTTGTAGCTTTAAACTGTAAATTGGGTTAGCCACAATATGTCTGTGATTTTTCAACATTTCTTTCTTGTTAAAGGAATAGGAAGCAGTTTAGGGTCGACATGATTCCTGTGAGGAACCATGGGTAGATTCATATTAATATTTTATAATAAAAATATACTCATACGGACTTATAGTAAACGAACTTCAGTTGTATTTTAATTATCAGACTCAACCAGATTATGACAGAATATTTTTAGATTTTTTACGCTAAACAATATGTTATTTTAGCTAAATATATTTCGACATATGCAATGACGAGTACAGTTACCTCAAATAGTTAGACTGAAAAATCCTTCTAAACAATATGCTGGTATTTTAACTAAATATTTTCATCTATGTGCAAAAAAAACGTGTGCCATTACCTCAAATTGTTAGACTAAAAAATCCTTCAATGAAAATCATGTTCGGTATTCACTTACAAAAAACATATCCATGAATTTTATATGCATGGTCATTTCTGCAATGTTTATAAAAATTTGATAAATTGTGTACAGTAAATAACTCTGAACGTACAATCTGTATTCATTTAGTGTTTCACCTTTACCTTGTGATAGAGGAAATAAAAATGTTTATTTTGCAAAAATAAATACAATGTTAATATTTGCGGACATTTCTATATTTAATGAAATAACTAGTAGTTTGCTGAGTAACTTACCAAGTAAGAGATTAATTCAGGCAATCGTCTATAATTTACTATCCGCTTTCGACGGTTAACATTTATGCTACATTTACAGTAACAACTCAATCTGGATTAAACTAGGAGTGAACTAAAGAATCTTGATTCAAATTTACTTTAAACACCGTCCTACCGGACTGAAGTAGGAGTGTAGTGAGTAATCCAGTCCAGTCGGTGAGGTGGACTGTAGTGTAGAATTCGTATTGAAATATTTGCTTTAATCACCTATCGGACTGAACTGAATGAAGACGAAGCTATCGCCATATTGAATAGTTCCTTTGTTTCTTTAAGAGGTTAGAATCGTCCTGGACTAGCTAAATAGATCAGTTTTAATTTTGTAAAAATAATGCGAAGTGACAAATAAATCAAAATAAATTTCCTGATGAATAAGTTCAAACTAAATGTCTAACAAATATGTACCTATTCCTTTTTTGTCAATCATTTGTTCCTTAGTTAAATGTTTCGCAACGAGATGTCTCTGGACACAGATTCAGTCCATCTTTACATGTCAATCTGGATAGAAAATTTTACTGTAAACATATTTCAGTTCACTTCTACTTCAGGTCCGCTGCATTTTGAATTCAGTCCAAGTTCAGTCCAGTCCGGAATTTTACTATAGAAGCCCTACTTGTCTATTGTGGTCCCTTTGAATAAATGCAGAAAAATTAAATTATAATAAATATAGTAGTCATTATCTTTCGCGGAAATACAATTTGAGAAATACATAATACTTCATAACTTCTTTTAATTCAGTTTTAAACAAAATATTGAAATAATTGTAAAGCCATTATTATCGGCAAACATTCAGAATTTAAACATAAATAAAACATAAACTAATTATGACAAGATTTTAAAATTTGCGTTTATGTTGGGTAAGTACTGTATACGGAGCTTTTGCATTAAGGAAATCTTGCCCCGAGAAATGGCTAGAAGTTCTCAGCAAACTCCCGGGTCAATCAAGTACACGTGACGGAGCGCCTGCGCAGTAAGGCCGCCCGCCACACTATGGCGTTGTCACCGGCAGCCTGCCGAACAAGGGGCAGGCCTCTCAACTCCGGCAAAGTGCGCGTCGTAACTCAAACTTACCGCTCGCCACCTGACAAGCGACATTCAGCAGCTCAGAGTGTTCAGCATGCCTCAATTTAAGCTGCAGACGTCAGGGCATTTGTCATTGGTTGCTTGCTGTTAGGGGAAGTCTGGCAGGGCCCTCGCTTGTCCCTTTGCATCACTTATCATTACTGCCTTTGCTCCCACCCTTTAGTCATTTCCTTATTCTTGGCCTATTGATTTCAAAAACTTTGGATGGTAATGTGGTAACAGTACTACGAATATTTTTTTAACTTCGTTGACAAATAAATATCAGACGAATTTCGTATGGTTATAAATTTCATATATTTAGTGGTAAAATGCTGAACTTGAATTTAAGAGAAATTGTGGTCAATCCCGTATCTTTTTTCACAATTTCAGTTTTACACGGTTTTCTGAAATTAATCTAAGTTTATGTTGGGATGGCTACTAAATACAATTTATGGCTGTTAAATGTCCTGTTCCCTTTAAGGGTTATGGAAAGGTACGACGTCGAGCGGACAATATGGAATCTTAGTCGTCAATAAAATCTGAACTACTGATCAATTTTCGATAAGAGTTTTTTTTGTCAAGTAGATATTTTATTAGCGGACGTTTATTTATATAGCTCTATACTGTAGTATGCTTTACTTTTGAGTAAAAAAATTAAAACGGATTTTTGAAAAATATGGGTTTGAAACCACAATATCTTAAAAATGAAAAACTGTAATTTTTATGATTTTAACATGATAATGTCTAGGCCTCTATAATAACAGAATTTCAAAAATACTCGCGTTTTCATTTGAAAATAATTTTAACATCTGTAAACTTCTCGCGCAGATAATTCCGGATAGTAAAATTATATTCAAATAAAACGCGAGTATTTTTTATATTCGGTTACCACAGAGGCCTAGATATCATCGTATTAAAATTGAGAGGTTTTGCTTTTTGTAGATTTTGTGGTTTCAAGCCCTTATTTTTCTAAAAAAAAAAAAAAAAAAAAAACAGTTTTCAATGTTTTATTTGAAAACAAAGTATACTAACCGCATAGTGCTACATAAATAAACGTCCACTGATAAAATATCTACCCGGCAAAATACTGTCATCGAATTTTACTGAGTATTTCAGATTTTATTGACGATAGAGTATTCCAGTCATCCGCTCGACAACGTACCTTTCCATACCCATTAATGTACTGTCTCTTATTGTGCTAGATTAGTGCCAAGTAGGTAGCCCTACTATCTGCCTTCCTTCCAAATTCAGCTTTAGACAAAACACAATTTTAAATTCAGCAAGGGAGGCCAAAATGTATTCATGTTACTCATTGAGAATTATTAATTTAATTTAGAGGTACGCAATGGAAGTAACACTTTTTTAACAATTTATGAACATGGTTTGTTATTGTTGACTAGCAAAAATCAAGGTACCATTTACATAAGAAGATGAATAATACAAGGCTATAATTTTACTGCTTGTAACTACAATATTCCCATTTGAATATTATGTCTGTCAAGAGTAATTTTAAAGTATCATTCGAAACCAATTGATATGTAGTGTGACTCATCTGAATTAAACATTATTCCCTTACTTATCAACCCTTCATTTTAAATGAGTCACAATTATGTTTTACTTAGAAATATCAACGTATTATAGATAATGGACTAAATAAGTGAAACCTATTACGAGGCATTTGGGTTTATAATATAAATTCTTCAAATAACTTGATAACAAAATTAACCGTACCTATTCGTGATATATATATTCATGCATTTAAACATTACATGTAATAAAGATATCACACTAAACTATTAGTTACAAATTTGAGGAGTAGGCCCGCTTATATAATTAACAAAAAGTGATTGTACCTAGTGCAACTGTACCAACAATCGCCCTGTAATAGGCCTAGGTCTATTCTATACGTTGTATTAGAACGACTGATCAGCTCGTACATCAGACCATTCGGAAGCTCGTACAAATGAAGTTACGCAGTACGTGGCGCAAATACCGGATTAAGGGGAACGGTGATTTAATATTTTATACTTTATACAGTATACATCACAAGACCTTAAACATTACAGTTTATTAAAGTTTCGGAGCAGTACAAAACTTTCGTTACAGTGCAACGCCCCCCTGGAGGTGCTCATGTGAAACCCCTTTTCTTTATCAAGACACCCCCAAGGAAAGCGCACATACATCTGCCACCACTGATATCAGTCTAGTGATGACGTAATCCTTAAATAAAAGACCTAACGAGAAAAAAATTTTAATTTAAAGAGGAAAAATATAACACGCAAATTGCAAATTTGAAAGCTGTTTACCTAAATAGAGCAAAAATGTGGTACCAAGCATAAATTACAAATAATATATGAGTATTTCAGTAAAAAATATGTAATTTACATTAATTTTCATCAAATATTACATTAAATCACACAAAAAAATTACTACAGGTAAATAGTGCCCAAAAGACTCCCGCCTTAACACCCTTGCAAAGCAATCACAATTTCAACACACGAAAAATTAAGCTATAAAAATTATTTTTACACACTGCATGCTTTTAACAAGTTTCCAATTAATTATGCCCTTAATATAAAAAGCAATGGTTATTAAAAATTCCAACAATCATGCTTAGTTAAGCTTATTGATATTTTACAGTCTTCCTGTAAAAATAGAAAACAATTCTGTTTAAATATTTCAAAGTCTCAAAGTTTACTACTCTGCATGGATCGAAATATACACATACATGAGAAAAATAACTTTCAAACAAACATCTACTTAAATTTTATAATGAGATCGAGTATGATGCTCCAGGAATCCGAGTACACTTCTCGGACGAAAAAGACGTAAATTTATAGTAAAACATCTACTCCCACTCATTTTTAATCGTCCAATCATCGCATAGTTACAATAAAATGCATCATACAGGAAAGCAACGCTCTCTACACTACGGTGACGCTACATATTATGAACAGTCTAGCCAACCGCATAAAAACATAAATGTATTTATTTATTTAAACACGAGCAAAATTCAGCACCACGGTCATTTTAAAATTTGTCGTGCATATTGTAGGCTACAAACAGTTATAAAAACACAATGATTAGAATAAGCAATAAGATACGTAAAAACTTACGTACTAAATTACAAATGTTATTAATAAAGATGATTAAACTAAGTATGTTTCATAAAAATATAAGAGTTTGCAAATAATGAGATATGTTACATTATGCTGAATTAGTCTCCTGTCATTTTTATATAATTGATTTATTTATTATTGTTTTTTTGTTCGGTTTTAGCCTGTCAGAATATTCTCGGCTAAACACAACACACGTGACTGCCGAAGACCAATCAAGGCGCATCTGATGTCACAGCAACAAACTGACCTAGACGGGGCACAGCCGGCTTCTCTATTGTCAGTTGAACACATACCGAAGCAGCAGTCGTCGTACCGAGCGTCGTAAACTTCCGTTAAAGGTGCCAGTTTGCTAAACTTACGCCTTTTAGCCATGGTTTCGGGGTCGGAGTTAAGGTGATGATCTTTAATTTATTTCAAACAACTGCAATTAAATCGAATTGCTTTGAAAAAATTTGAGACTGTGTACAGTTATACGATACACAATTACGCCGGAGCGTTTTTTAAATAATGTACAGTTTGCTAGCAGAAAAATATTTTGCTTCATTTTGGCTTATTTTGACAACAAAATACGTTATATTTCAGGGGCAATATCTAAAAATCCGTTTGGTGAATTGCAACAGAAAAATTCATGTACAAAAAGCGTTATAACTTCCAGAATGAATTTTTGATATCTGTATTAATATGTGTTACAAAAAGTATTTTAAAAACCACTTCAAAACTAAAGAGCGAGGACTTAAAGTTCTTTCATGCGTAAAACAACAGCAACGGATTAAAGCGTTCCAGGCATTGTCGTCAATAAAATGGGTGACACGAAGGAGGAAAATATTCCACTTTGGCCAATATTCGGGAAAACAGGGAAAACTGTTGTGACACAAAACGGTAGGTTGAATGGGAAAACTTACAATTTGACACTTGTTTGTTAGGATTTAAGGAAATCGAACATTACCTGCAAAAATACATTTTAAGTACTGAAAGTTACATGCAATCAAAGCTGAAGGAATGTTTTCATTTTTAATCTCGTTGAGTCGAGGACATTCTGAAACTCTATGAAACAATAATTCACAGATATGTTTTCATAATACAAGTGATGTTAATTACTATAATAGTTTGTTTTATGTTGTAATACCAACACTGTACTGACCACACGTTTACAATGTCACATGCTGTACGTTGACAACACTGTAGACTACATAAACAAAAGAAACACTACTACAGAGACACTTACGGCAAATAGCCAATCATTCCATAACGCTGAGGTTAAGAAGGGAATGATATCCTTTTACATACGACTTCAAAATGCAATGTCCTACAGTGGTGTAAGTATTCCTATAATCCTTTCTTTCTATATCTCAAACAACGAAGCTACATATGAAATACAACTTGGCTATATTATTTCATTTTCGGTAAAACATGGAATGTATTCCTTTTTCATCTCACCCATTCAATTATGGTAATGAAACATGCATAAGTTTAACTGCGTCGGGAAGGCAGTGTCGTCTTAACAGTTTCAGACGTATTCTTACATTGCTACACCTTTACTGGAAAATTTCAAGTTTATAATCATGGATAATATAATTTTTTTTCGTTTAACTACATTGATAGGGCTAGGTAAAATTCGCGAGTTCAATGACGTGCATTGTAGAATCCAGTGTCCTATACATACTCAAGTCTCGACAGTTCAATCATTGTCTGCTGTCTGAATGAGTAGCAGGTAATGGACAAATAGTAGGGCTTCGGTATACACAGGATAATGGATTCTAGCACGTCGGTCGTGGAACTCGCGAAATATTCCTAGCCCTATACATAGGCGACAATACCTACACATTCAAAATACGCCAATTAACTCTGCAAACATAGTATCGATCTAAAAATTCATCATAAAAAGTTTCACGTACTTTTGAATTGAGGAAAATATTAAAAACGATAAAATAAAAGAAAATAATGTATATATTTCCTTTTAGGCGGCCTAAAAATGAAGAAACTCGAATTTTTAGTCTAGAATGCATACCAATGTGCATCATTTGGCGAAAATTTAATTAAATGTAGTCCTTAAGCCGTTTTCTGGTACAAGCCCCTGAACACGGCTAAGTAAAAAGACGAAAATAATAAACTAACATTGTTATTAAGAGTCAATGACAGAAAATCTTAAATTATTTCTTCAAAAATTATCACTGTTGGAGCGTCTGTTCTAACAAAACCATATCAGTAGTTTATACATGTTGATCTCACAATCTGTTATCCTTTAAATTTCTTCTTATCCAATTAGATAACTAATTTTTTTTTTCAATCCAACCCTCAGTAGGACATTTTGATAATCAAGAAATAACTGTTTAAAGAAAAGTGTTCGAATACACCTGTAACAAAACAACGTCGTTTTATAAAAATTTGCTGGTATGTAAACATCGTTACCCATCTGAACAAATAATATAAGTCGCTTTGCCCCTTCGCACACTCATGTTAGCTTTTGTAGAAAAAATTCAATCAACATTCCAAACGGAATCTCCTCAAAACGAATTCCTTAACCGGCGAGGTCTTAGCCTTGAGTTTTATCGGTTCACGGGGTGGCATTATTTCTCGCGGAAACTAATTTTGCACTCGCCGGCAATGAAATCAGGACATGAAACTAATCAAATTTCCCGTCGAGCTCCCGAGTGTGTCGAGCGGGGCGCAACTTCCGCCAGTAAACGCGAAAGGACCCTTTCACTCCCCCTCTTTCTTCTTTCCCCTCCTCTTTTCCACCCCTCTTCCCCGGCAGTGAATTATTTAGCGATGCTCCTGAAGGGGGTTGGTGGGGTAACTGGGAAAGGGGTGAGAGGGGGGGCAGGCACGCCGGATGTGGCCTGCGGGGCGGAAAGAGTTTTACCCAAGACTTTGACATTGTGTGCACGCTAACGCAATTTGGCGCTCCTGTGTGAGAGGCTACGTGAAGGGGTTGGCGTCCCTGGGCGTCGCGCCGCTGGCGTCTGCAGTCTCTGGCCGCCCGTCTGTGGGGGCGGCGCCGCTTTTGAGACCAGACGCCGCCAGGTAATTGGTCGCTCGTGGGCTGGGGAAGACCCTGCGGTTTTTGTCACGAATATAACTTCCGCCTAATTACACCTCGCAACACTGCATAACCAACCCCCTCTCCTCCTTTCACCAGCCCCTCATCTACCCACTCTGTGAATTTTACATCGCACGGGCTGCCTTGTTCCCTTCGCCCGGAAACTCACTAGATACTTGAAGCAATTTGGTGATGTGGTTTCCGACGCAATGAATTAAATTGGTGAGCTCAGACGATTTACGTTTCAAAAGATACATGTTTAAAAAAACAAAGGCAAGGTAAGTAAACTTTACGTCTCGTTGACAGCGAGGTCGTTATAGACGGCGACAATGACAGGATCTGAGACAGGAGTCAGCCATGGCCTTTTGCTAAGGACACCATCGTTCATTTATTTCAAACAATTGCAAATAACTAGAATTTTGTTTGAAAAAACTTGAGACTGTGTACAGTCATACGATATACAATTTTGCAAGAGCGTTTTTTTTTATATAATATACCATTTGTTAGCAAAAAAATTGCTCCATTTTGGCTTATTTTGACAACAAAATATGTGATATTTCACAGGCAAAAATCTAAAAATTCTTTTGGTTTATTGCAACAGAAAAATTCAGACACAAACGATGATATATAAGTGTGAAAACTGTAAGAATTGATGTTTTATATATGTATTAATTTGCGTTAAAAATATATTTCCGAAACCACTGCAGATCTAAAGAGCGAGGCCTTAAGGAAGTATCTCAGCATTCACCTGGAAACCATGAAAAAAACCGTAATCAGAATGGCCGGAGCTGGGGTTCGAACCCGTGTCCTCCCGAATGTGGGTCAAACATGTTATCTCGCTCGGTACGATAAAACAGAAACTCTTGAACCAAGCGATCGTAACCCACACGAATATCATTAATTTCAATGAGAATGACATTAATTATTCACTACATATTGCTTAGTTTGTTCCCATATATTATTCTCAACTATGACTGATAATGTTCATTACAAGAGAAATAAAGGTTAGTTGAAATGTTTCTTTGAAATTATAGACTTTGGTTTAACAGCATTATTTTGCTAGAGTTGAATTTAAGGCTTTGTATGTAATGGACTGTTTTGGGTAGCTTGTCAAGTCAAGATACTTATAAGCGCTTATTTTCCTCCGAGAAAAATGTTTCGTCTAACAGTGTTTGCACGGTTGTAGGTTGTAACTCATATTACCTAAAGTGCTTCAAGTAAAGAAAGTGGTTTTCATTATGATGAATTGTATTAGATAAGTTTTATGTAAATTTTACAAGACTTATTAAATTAACATATTCTTTATTTCAAAATTAATAACTTTTTTTAATCTTAAACCGCAACACCAGGTCAAAATCTGTAAATAACTCGAAATTCCGCCACTTAAAGGCATCATTGTGGCAGTATTTGGTAAAATTTCAACTTTTTTTTTTAGTTTGTTTTATTTCTAAACAATACTAAAATGTTTACACTAAGTCGGTTCTTTCTTCCAAGCAAACACCCTAACACCTCAAACGCAGAATCAATGTAAAAAATTTATTTTCAGTTGATCAATATAAAAACAAACCTTTCAGGCAAAATTAGGCCAAATTTACTCAATGTATATATAATCATTTAAATATTCTGATGCAGGAAGGATTTAAAAAATGAAATATTCACACAAGTAATTATTGTAAAATATAAATGTTATAGTAAATTTATATTTATGTGTGTGTGTGTGTGTTCTTTGGTAAAAAAATTTTAAGGTTGAAACTCCAAACAGAAATCTTGGTACGCAAAGCCATTTAGTTCAATTGACTAACAAACAATAGTAACAAACAATATTTTATTGAGGCCCAACAAATCTTATTTTTTGTTGCTGCAATGAACCGATTTAAAACTAAATGCACTGCATATTTGTAGAAAAAATTAGTATTTGTTTAGATTTACAAATAAAATACTAAACCAGCAAATGTAAGGTTCCTACGAATTGGTTCTTAATTAGCAACACTTAAAGAATCGGAGCACTAGAAATCTCAACTTTTTATTTTGATTATAAAACGTTTTTACAGTTTTGAGTTTTTAAAATGCAGTTGATAAGTTACATCGTAAATTTCATTTGGCGAAAGGCGATTGATAGATCCACATTTTGTAATGAAACGTGTTGCTGCAGTTTAATAAAATGTATATGTTTAATATTAGGAATAAGTTTACATATAACGATAAAATCACACTGAAATATTGGGAAAGTTCACAGAAGGACGTTTAAAGAATAAATTGCGGTAAAAGTTTAAGTTACGGAACCTACAAAATAAAGATTACTTTGCCATAAGATTAAAAAGGGGTTTGCAATCTTACGAGCTCAAAAGCGTATTTCTTCCAAAACGAAACACAAAAAATTATTTTCTGAAGAACTACGAAACCGACATCGACGAATGTTTTATTGTGTTTGTACGTCGTAGTTTAAATCAGAGCAGACATACAAATGGAAAATTCAAATTAAGTTATTCGAATATATTCTGTCTTAAAGTTATTATATTTTTTGACGGTTAAGTATTTACTTTAATTTTTTTTTAATTTAATCTCGTTCCATTCGAAGATAAAGTTTTCATAAACAATTAATATTTTACTAAACGTTAAGCGATGCCATCTGATATCGGTTTCAACTAAACCAATGCTGAAAAACACTATAACAGTTTCATATTCAATTAATTAAAGGGTGAGAAGACTGCACTAAGTTAAAGTTATGCTACGAGGTGAACGTAACTCTCGTACTCCAAAACAAGACAAAACTTTGAAACAACGCGAAGAAAACGCTGTGTGTGTAAAGTCTTGAGGCATATTTCATGAACACGTAGGCGAATATAAGATGGTGCAAATCTCAAATGGTTTTAAAGAGATGTCAGAAGTCATCGTTTACGAAAGCAAGCTTTTACACTGTCCCCTCTTCCCTTTATGTAATGCTTATAGGAATGTGTTAATAATATAATCCAACACAATAAATTATATATAAATGGGATGCGTGCTAGAAAAGAAGGTGGACACAAAATGTGTTTTTTTTATTAATTCCACCAATTGACGTTACCAAACCACGTACAAACATTTACTATAGTGTAATGCAACTTGAGACAAATTTTTAAGAAATTTTAACTCTTCACGTTCTTTAAGGCTACACTGCATATTTATAGAAAAAATAAGTATCCGCTTTAGCTTTACAAATAAAATAATAAACCAGCAAATATGAGGTGCTGACGAATTGGTTCTTAATAAGCAACACTTAAAGAATCGGAGCACTAGAAATGTCAACTTTTTATTTTGATTATAATACATTTTTACAGTTTTGAATTTTTCAAATGCAGTTGATAAGTTACATCGTAAATTTCGTTTGGCGAAAGACGATTGATAGGTCCACATTTTGAAACAAAACGTGTTGCTGCAGTTTAATAAAATGTATGTGTTTAATATTAGAAATTAGTTTTCATATAACGATAAAATCACAAGGTTCTTTCGCTTTGAAATATTGGGAAAGTTCACAGAAGTACATTTAAAGAATAAATTGAGGTAAAAGTTTAAGTTACGGAACCTACAAAAATAAAGATTACTTTCCCATAAGATTAAAAAGGGGTTTGCAATCTTACGAGTTCTCCTGATTTTACTATAATAATTTTTTTTAGCCCGAAATGAGAGCATATATCGAAAAACTGTTGCTCAGATATGTTAAAAATAGTGTATAATATGTTAACTATTTTTTTCATGACAAAATACACAATGGTTTCTGCTAATTATGCAATTAAGAAAATTATTATTAATGAACTACTTAGCGACATCTATACAGAATATTGTCTTGTAAAAATTAGAACACATAGTGAAAACAATTCCTAACAAAATTGTGCAACGATTTTTCTATCTATGCTCTCATTTGGAAATAAAAAATAACACTCGTGGATGAAGTAGAAATGATGGATCATGGCCTTAAGGGCATGTGTTCCAGTATTTTAATATTTTGTTCTATAGTGTTGAGTTGGCATCAGAGTACTGAATACTTTCCAGTCATATTGCACCCAAGTGTTACGATTACTTGAGGAAATTTTGCGTAGGCAAAACCTGGCAATGCGTGATCACCAAAGGTGACACTCTCATACCACTTGCATTTTTGCTTCTACAGGCAAGGCAATTCGCCTATACGTGACTTTGAGCTATAATCTTCTACTTTAATAGCCACACGTACTCTTTATTTTACGATAAACCTTAAAATACACAATTATTGTAAAACTTCAAAGGTTGCTCTAATAAGAATGCGTACAATATATTTGAATCATTACTAGGTACGTACTTTTAAAGGGGAAAATGGAGTTTCATTTATTTATGTTATTCCGTACATAAAAATAAACTAATTTGGAAGGAAATTCAAGTAAATAATTGTCAGATTTTTTTTTTTTTTTTTTTTTTTTTTTTTTAACAAAATAAACAGGGAACTGATCGAGAATACAACCGACATACTTCCGATAGCTAAACGCACACTTTACCACTGGAATTCAACTTTAGCCTATATATTTACATGTTCCATTATTCAACTTTCCATATTATTATGAAGTCGGTTTTTATGAATATTATTTTCATTCCGGCAAAATGAAATCCAAAGGCAGTAAATTGTATACGACTATGACAGTTCTCACAAACCCGTGATTTTGGCTGACTGCAAAGTTTTCTGAAGTATTTTATATAGTATGTCCTTGTAACTTTACAAACTAATAATAATTGCACAAGGGGAATCATTAAACGATCATTAAAGTTATTCCTTACGAAAATATACGAAGACAGTTTAGGTCTTTCCTGTCTTTAAAGTGATAGTATATGAGAGTTAGTCTGGGCAGAAAACAACTGATATTAAAATGATGATTGCTGAAATAGATAAGAAAGTTTTTGAGAATAAGAATCAAATAAATAGGCAGTGTTTAAATGATAGAGATCGTGCACATCTAAATATGAGGTAAATAACATCACTAAATATGGAAGATCACGCGTATCATTCACGCCTCCGTATTTTGCGAAGTAGTGTAGTGGCCTCATTCGGGATAAAGTTAGCACTAAGAATTTAACCTTTAAAAGATATCACTAGCCGTTGCTGCATATAATTCAACATTAACCATAGTTCCCTTACTGATTGTATGGTTGGCAGCGAAGTTACCCAATAGAGTTCCGTATATTTTCCTGTTTAAATACGTCAATACTGAAACAAAATCAACCGAAATCGACGTACTCGTATTTCGTAAACTTAATTAACTTTATTTTTTCGAACTATATGGATTCCTACCGACTGCATATTTCGTCTTTCACGCGTAAGCATTAAGTGACGTGTCCAGAAAGGCTAGCCTGACGTTAATTCTACTACAGGTTAGAAATAAAATACGTTTCCTTGCGGGAGAGCTTGGCACAGGAAAAATCTCTGCCATTAGTTTCGCTTCACTCGCTACGTACCAGATAAATACGAAATCGTAGTAAAATGAAATTTGAATAAATTTGGAAATGATGGAAGTAATTTTATTTTATTTTAAAGTGAAAAGAGGTAGATTTCACGTTTTAAATTATCCCCTTAATGTAACTTAAAATTCAGGAAAGCTCTGTGATTGGTCAGTTTGGTGCACTACCGATACCAGCGCTCAAGCGGCAGAAATTTTCCATGTGACAAACTTATAACATTGATCTTTATAACGTGTAGTAGAGTTAATCTAAGTTAGACGTTTCCCATCCATAGTCTATACTAGCGGAAAGATACAAATTGACTGAAAGTAGAACTTTAGCAGGTTTTTTTTGAGTGCTCACTTTATACCGAACCGGCTATAGTATGACTGGAGGAACGTTATGTGGTTGCTAAAGGACGACTCACAAATATTCAGTATCGACACACTAGATTTATCATTGGCCCAGTCAGATGGGGACACGCCGATAACGTCGTACGTGGACATGTTATATTGAAGCCTAGCAAACAGTAAACATTTTCCGCTACAAATTAGTGTCCATTTAGAAAACTGATGCCCTCCTTTTTTATTTGTATGAAATAATTTTAGAGTCGACATAAGCGCATTATTTAAACTATCTGTATGTTGACTGTCTAAATAAACGAAAAAATCACTATAATGGTCTTGTAACGGAAAGCAGAGATAGGTAATGGTTAGAGACACTGGAAACTCGTCGGAACAGTTGAGTGTTTGCTAGGCTATAACGCGCTATGTATGTATAACACAGAAGGTATTGCATCGATATTGACATTCGACTATTTGAACAACTGTATCTCTCAGCAACTTGGCCATTAAAATTTGACAGCTTTAAAGCCACGCCCTGTAGTTTAACAGTGATTCTGAAAATAAATAAAAAAAAACCTAATTTTCATATCCAAGAATTACTACATTGTTCTGCACAGAATTCTCATAATTTGTATCTTCTTGTGGCGATGAATCGCATATTTATTTCGAACTTACACATACAAATTATCGCCAAATTTGTTATAAAAATAAGCCAAAATCAGGCAAATTTATTTTTATTGTGAACGAACAGTGGATTATTTTGCAAAACGCTAACATGGAACTATGCATAATATGACTGTTCTTAGTCACGAAATGTTTTAAAGCAATCCGTTTTAAAAATATCTGGAATTTTTTGCACCGATGTTGGAAAAAAACTACCCAGCATGATTTTAACGGACGAGTGTTATTTACCACGTGACATAAATGGAATAATCCAATAAAGGCAGGCTAAAGATACTACAGTTTACTGGCGACTGTGTTTAAGACCATGAGCCATAATTTATAATGCTCTTACGAAGAATATTTTTTAATCCTAAATGAGAGCAGATATCGCCAAACCGTTACATAAAAATGTTGGCAATTGTTTTCAAAACGTAGCCTTATATTTTTCAAAACATACACTGAAAAAAAGAGTATATTTGCAGGTACCATACTTCTGTTAAAATAGGGACAGCAAAACAGTTTGGTTGTCTGTACTACTCTGGACAGTTCCTTCAACAACATTTTTTTTTGTAAAAGAAACAAAGAGCTTTGTTGCTTTTACACACCAGATGATAACGTCTACAAAACAGATTGTTGAAGGAACTGTCCAGAGTAGCACTAAACAACCAAATTGTAGTGTTGTCCCTATTTTAACAGAAGTTTGGTACCTGCAACTATACTATTTTTTTTTCTGTATAAGACTTAATTAAATTTTGTTAAAGTCAATAATAAAGACAAACTTATAAAAAAGTTAGTTTCTAAAATAATTATACTACATAGTGCAAACAACTTCCAACATTTCTATGTAACGGTTTTGCTATATCTGCATCCCTTCTGGATTTAAATAATAAACCTTACTAAAATAGCATAAATAGGAACCTGTGGCCTTACGGACGTTGGACCTGTAAAAATTCAAAATATTATATTTATACCAAACACTGTTAAACTTTTACACATCAGATAACATGTCATTTCTCCAAATAAAAAAAAATTAGGCCCCATTGTTTTATCATAATCACCTATTAAAGTCACAAAATGGCAGTTGCGGTGTAGCCAAAATTATAAAAAATAATTAACTTGCAGAAACAAGAAAATTCATATTTACACTTAATGATATGAGCTACTTCAAGATACTTTTGTAAACACAAAGCGATGATTTTTTGTATTTTTTATAAATGGATGAATATGAGTACATTTTTGCATAATTTTGACTTATGGCTACTACTGAAATTTTCAAAACTAACTTTTGTCATACATGTCATAAAATGCATTGGTACACTGACTTTCTGTTCCCGTAATTTTGAATTCATTAGTTAATTACTTTTTTTATTTTGCCTACAGCGCAATGGCCATTTTGTGACTTTGATGAGTGATTGTGCGAAAACTATCGGGCCTAGTTTGTTTTATTTGGGGAAATTACGTGTTATATGATGTGCAAAAGTTGAAAAGTGTTTGGTACAAATACTGAAAAAAATTACATTTTACGGGTCTGTGGCCTTAAATATTTTCCCGATTAGCCAGTGTCTCTATGATGGTACGGAGGGCGAGTAATTTCGTTGATGACCGCCGGGCGTTCGGTGTCGTAACCACGAGGTCCGTCGCGGTGTGGTATTTCTGCCCGAAGCCCCGAAGGGCGGGGGGGGGGGGTTGTACACGGACAGCAGCACGGTGGGGTAGCTGGGAACTGTAGCACTCGGTGCTAGCCAAGGGGTATTAAGGGGGTTGAGGGTTGGTCCTCGTGATAACCAGGGCTACAGCGATCCCCCATCGCAGTCGAGTGCCACCCTCTGACACGCCGCTACACGGCCCGTGACCCCGACCATACAACACCCTACCCCCCTCCACGCCTAGCCTATTCCATAACCACTCCCGCGTCCACAAGCCTCGCCTGTCGGCGGCGACCGCGTTCGGCAGCCCGCACATCCTGCCGTCGCTCATTTGCATGACAAAAAATAAATTTGTTTGCGGCCGAGGCTTGGTCCGCGCTTAAATATGAAAATGCCAACGCGGGCGCGTTGTCTGCCAGATCGGCCGGTTCGAGAACTTGCGCCTTCGCTTGAGGCGACGTTAAACAAACACCAGTGTTTTAAATAATAGGTACCGTAGACTGAGTATACTTTGCACCAGCACGTGTAACTTTGCACCAACAAAAAATATATTTTCTGTGCTGACATTTGAAAGACAAGTGATTGTGTTCGATAGTAATGAATTATATTTTTTTAAATACCCAGTCGTCATGAGTCTTTATTTCACCAAACGACCTAGAAACAAATATTTTTGGTGGTGCAAAATTACCCATGTTGGTGCAAAGTATGCCCAGTTTACGGTATCTCGTTGTCGTCTTACTCCCTCCCCTTTCACAGCTTTTTTCTTTCATTCAGACACGGATCCAACTATTTAAAAAATAAGTAATTGCATGATTTGGAACGGTTTTATGCATCAGTAGACTGCACGAAAAAAAAATCGTACTTTTCCAAGAAAAAGCTTGAAAACCAATGTCAGAACATGTATCAGTAGGCACCACAACATCGAGAATGTCGCAGTATATTAAAATGGTCTAAATTTTGCAAATACCTGTGGGGTCTAGTGGGATATATTTTTATGTCGAGAGTGTTTGGTGTGAAATAAAATACTTTGTACTTTAACACAATCATTTCTTAGAAACCGGTTGCCAAATAAAGTTTTTGTGACACTTCAATTATTTGTTGTCAGATGTACAAGACTTGTTTTGTAAATGTACATTATAATTTGTTAATATACAAATATGTTCGTCAACATAAATACATATTTGTATATTTACTGTCATTTTCTGTTAAGTTTACAAAATTTTTGTAAACTTACATATATATACTTGGTAGTTTCCCCAAGATATTTTTTGTTCAAGTACAATTTTTTTACTGCTTATACGCCAATTGTAAGGTATTAGCCGAATATGATGATAAAACTTTTCGTTTTGAAACAGTCTTACAAAAAATTTTTTTCCTATAAAGTCATTGTTTATAACAACAGACTACAGGACTAAAATATTATTTTTAGAACTGATTACACGCTGAAGAATGTTTCATACGTATGTAACAGTTGGCACATAGTCTAGTGTTGCATAAAAAAGTATGTTACTAGCAATCCCCGAATATGTCCACTGATCGAAATTCTACACACGCGTTATGGCTATGTCGTATTGTGCACAACACGTTCTGGGTCATATCGGTCAGTTGGCAAATTGAAATACCTACAACGCATTGTGGGTATTGCGATATGCGTATTACCCGAACCAAATGTTCTTTTTGCACTACGGACGCTACAAATTACCAACAATGCTATGTGGGTACTGTGGTTTCACCGACAACGCGTCCCAAGTGTTTTGCATTTATCCATAGCATAACCTAACAGATTGATGTAACAGCGGAGGGTAGTGTGTTACCTGGAAATACTAGGAACACATTGCGGGTAAATTTAAAGTACTCAGAATTAGTGGTGGGTAAAACCCTAACATCCACAACACGTTGCGGGTTATCTGCAGCGTCCACAATGCAGAAAGAAAAATCGCATTGCTTCGGGTGCAGGAATACTGCAGTACTCACAACGCGTTCCTAAGGATTCCCACTTTCCCAGTGAGAGAAATAACCCAGAATGTGCTGTGCACATTGTGATTCAACCCTGTCACTTCACTTCACGTTACGACATTTCAACAAGGAATTCCGGGTAACAATTGCGGTCAATGGGCAAATTCGAGGATTGTGAGGCGCTTACATCTCTTACTGACAGTTCTCCACACATTGCTGAGGAAAACGTTACACAAATTCAAATAGTTAAGGCCTTTTTTATTCCATTGATATTTTTAGGTGTTTATGTGAGGGTGATTTTTCCTCACCCAGGTCCTCCTAATGGAAACAAACTAACAACTTACACGAGGTATATTTATTTGGTACTGACAACTGTTGTTACGTAGCAACGTGGTGCAACGATAACATAATGGAATGATTAGGGAGGAACTGGGTTTGATTCCCATCTCGGCCATTCGGATTTCGGTTTTCCATTGTCTTCCGAAATCGTTCCATACGAACGTTAAGATGGTTCCTTAGCAAATGCTATAGCCGATTCGTCTTCAAGTTTCTGTCTTTATGTTAAGTGGTGTGTAAATGTCTCTAATGAACTGTATGTAAATAAGGTGTAAGACCACTTAAGGGCGCCACCTACCCGCGTGTGAGAGGCTCAAAATCGACGCTGCAGTAAGGTCGACATTGAAGCGCGCATAAATGCCGCGTCAACTCAACGAGCCAAGCGCTGAACTAGCGTGCAAGCTTCCCGCCGAACGGTTTTTACTATGGGACACTAAGCGGTGACCATATAATTTTATTGGTGGAAAGTCTGCAACTGAGTTCAGTGCAGGTCGCAATCTGAGTTTCACATACATCCGGTTAATACACTCTGAAGTACGGAAGTCTGAAAAGGCCATTTTAACCATGTTGGAAGGCTTAGGCACAGTGTTCCGGCCTGGTCTAAAGTTTGTTTTCTTTTCGTACGTTGGCACAAAGGGTACACGTGGAGTATTTTCGTAGAAAAAAAACCTGTTTACGAACACACTACGACGCATTTGAAGCGTGGGGTAGGTGACCACCTTAAATATACAAGATAAAAAACACTGTTGTTGAATTATATTCACGTTCGGTTGTCAATGCCGTAATATATGGACTCAATTACATCAGTTAAGTCACGCTAGTGTCAGAGAGTAAGAAGCTTAATATTTAGTCAGCATTTATGTGGATTCTGATATTTTACACAAATAATATGTAAGCTCTTAATTTTCAAGGGTAAATATCTCTCCTAATATTATCGTAAATCAATAAGTTGCATTATAAAATACGCCTCATTTTTCATAGAAAACACATCGACAAAAAAAACTGGTCTCAATGTTTTAGAAATATCTTGTCTACGATGGACCGCTCCTTTTAAGCTTCATGTACAAGAAGCCAACGTTATCAAAATGGTACATCTCCCACATTTCTTATTACGGGTTATGCCCAATGCACGCAACTACAGTGACGTGAAGTGGAGAAATTGGTAAGGGGTGACGTGAGGCGGTATGAGTAGTGGCTGAATGCAAGGCGAGGGAAACAGGAGTACGCCTAGAAAATTGGGCGACAACATTAATAGAATGTACAATTTTTTTTGTATCTGTATTTTGAATTAATCGTAATAAACTATTATCAGTTCTTGATAACTAGCATTTGTAACGAGAATGCCAAAGCCGGCATGTGCAGCACAACACACACGTCTCACGGTATAGGCAGTTTAGGATAAAATGAGTATTCTAAAAGCCATGCGCAGTTTCTATTTTCAGCCAATTCGTATTTTTCCGCACGTAACGTTTGACGACTACAAATATCTAACCTCTCTGGACACGTCACTTGATATTTGTGCGTGTAAGCTAAATTTTTCAGTAGGTATAGTTAGATAAAAAAGTTTAATAGTTACATAAATCACAAGTATGCCGTTTAGAGTTGATTTTACTTATGTATTGTTGTGTTTAAATAGAAAAGTACACGGAACTACAGTTAACAATTCACTGCCAACAATACAAACTGTAAGGTAACTATTGTTAATGTTAAATTACGTGTAGTGACGGCTAGTGATATATTTAAAGGTTAAATCGTTAGTGCTCACTTTATTCCTAAAGACCTATATCAATCAGTAGTTACGTGGTAGGAAGTCGTAAGGCGTTAATTGGCTCCAAGGGAAGCGGTGCCGCGCAATGACTATGCACCACCCCTGAATGTATGTTGAAACTTTAGACTAGCAGCTGCAGGTACAACAACAAGCCCGCAAGAGTGCAACACGCGAGGAACTTATTCTTCAGTAACGCAGCTCCAGTAACAGCAAATTTTAAAACTATGAGTTGTGTTCAGTAGACCCCGCGGTGGCATAGCCATCTTTAGTACAAGGCCGCGGCCTTAGATCTAGCAACCCTGTAAGGAAGGGTCATTTTAACACTTATTTCGTCTCGCCAAAGGCAGCGACTTCCCCTGATTCGCCGGTGTGAAGGACAGAATAACGAATCAGGTACAGCCATTGCCTTTGAAGAACTAAAAGAAGTGTTAAAATTACCCTTGTGTACAGGGTTGCCAGGTCTAAGGCCGCGGCCTTCTACTAAAGATAGCTATGGCTGTGGTCAAGGGTTCGGACCTCTCGCCTCCCACCTAGGCGATCCGGGCTCGATCCCCAGCGGGTTCGGTCCCGAATTTTCCGCATCTGAGAAACGTGGTGGATGTTGCCGTTGGCCGGCGGGCTTTCTCGGGGAACTCCCCCCCCCCCCTTCCCCAAACTCTCATTCCGTCGCTGTTCCATACACATCTCACCCTAACCTCATCCGTTCTTCGGGCCGGAGCGAGACAGTCAGCCGGCCCAACCTTCACCCAGGCCTTTGCTCATACGCAATGTTACACTGCCCAAAGGCGGGAACACTTGGTGTTATTTTAATTTCAGTTCTGTCCTGTACGAACGTTAATACCCGTGCTCCGAGTGTATAGTTGGACCGATGGCCGTAGAAGAACAAGTCTGGACACTCGCCTGGAAACTTGACCTCCTTGTTGTTTGGCTGCAGTTCACCAAGTTACCGATAATGCTATACGTCTTTGGCGCTGCCATCAGAGCGGTCGGACTCAAACTCCGCCCACTTCCCTCCCACTGAGATAAATAGTATATCGAAACGTATTTTTATAAATTAATGAAATACTTCCTTCGCTCACAATTTTAAATCATGGCTCCAGAAATCTTTATTTACTTTGTAACGTTTACAATGGAAAATAGTGGGCGGAGCTTGATTCCGACCGCCCTGACTGCAGCGCCAAAGATGCAGATCATTCTCGGTAACTTAGTGAACTGCAGCCAAATAACAAGGGGATCAAGTAAAATGCATTGGTAGATAGGCGGGCGAGTGTCCAGACCTGTTCTACGACCGTGGATTGACCTAATACCACTTCCTGTTTAACGTGATTACGCTTCGCAACTGGTGGAAGGATACGATCTCCCTCTTCCTAGCTTTACAACTTTAGGCAGCGTTCCGAAGCTTGCATCGCTACGAAACCGCGCCGAATTGTTTCGTTACCCACAGCGTATACATAGATCCTACGCGGAGTAACAGAACAACATAGGGTTTCTCTGTTGAAAGCCAAAACTCGTTTACCGAATGTTTCCTCGCAGATATGACTTTACGCATGAAGACTTTGTGGTATTATCATCATGAAGTTGATGCTCGGAAGTAAACTGGTATGAGATGTAAACTAATTCGCCTTTAGACTGGCAACGCAACAACTCGTGTGCGCATATTACTCGCTGTACGTGTAACGCACTTGAATTCATAGAACTCTATTTTAGTCTGCTGTAGGTGGCAATTTTATTCTTCCGATTATTCTTGACAATTATAGACCCTACTGCAGGAACTACAAGGTAAATGAAGAATTAAACTATGCCGACGGCTAAGTCAAAGTCTTTGACCAGATTGCTTGCTCTCAGTATTATCGCAGCAGAAATACTTCCAAGAATTTAATTTAATAAATAATATCAATCCCAGTATTAATATCAGACGTATCTACTTCCTCTAAATGTTCTGGAATAATAATTTTCTTGCAGTTGAAACGTGTGCACTACATATCCGTTAATTAGTGTATACATTTTTACAATGTAGATATATGATATCCTGCCATCGATCATTTTTCTGTTACCTTACATTCTTTCATTGATGAAATTGGTACGATTTATCGCTCTCTTTAAATATGGTTCCAAAAATACTTAAATTCTTTTAACACTTTTAACCTAATACATAGAAATAACTCAATAAGCAAGAAAACCTGCAGTTTTTTAGTGTCCACAGTACTGATTTAACGCGGTACATATGGCTGAAATAAAATAATTTTGCTTTTTATGTAATACCGTAACATCGATGACTATGCACTTAATTCTATGTGCCAAACAAATATTCATTGTCAGATTTGATCAAATGATGACGTAAAAATAAACAAGATAAGAATCATCTGGAAAATATCACGAGGTAATTTATGCTGTAATTATTTATTAAATACCGCTGTACAATGCGTATGAATTGCGTGCACATAGCACTGTGTGTCATATGGTTGGATAGGTGATTGTAGCACCACGTTGAAAATGCTGTTGGCAGGTTAAAGGGGGCGATATGGTTGAATTAATTATTATTAAATTGCATCATATTTTCGGCACTTAAGAGTTGCCTGCAAGGCATTTAGTAAATGTATTACATATTTAAAATTTCGTACGTAAAATTGGGCAACTATCTATACCGTATGTCACACAGTCTCCAGGATATTACAATACAAGCTTTAAAAACTACGCAGTGGTTATACTGTGCTATCTAAACGTTTTTTTAACACAAAGCATTTTTATCTATAATAATGCAGTCAGGATATCACTGACAAAAATGTTTTGCTATCGATAAGAATTACTTATCGAATTTAACAAGATTTTATTTAAATAATTTGTTGTTAATCGGATACTAGTTTATCGCATTATCTAATCATGATATCAATGTCAGATTTTCATTTACAGTACCAATTAACTTAATACTGCTAAAACCTCATGGATTGTATTAATTAAGATGACTATAAATACACCAAATGTTTTAGTACTACTTGTATTTTCCGAAACAATAAATGGCGGTTAACATCGGGTAATAAAATCAGTTGAGAAAAGTGTACACATCGATGGCCCAGTTCAAAAGGGAAACAACAAAACAAATTGTATTTTTGAGTTTGACTCACAGAGGTGCACTCTACTCATTTGAAAAGAAAAACAACACATAAATTCACTTGTTTTTATAGCTTTGCACTTTATTCTGATTACCAGTAAGGATCTAGAAATTGTATTTCTTATATTTTCAAGAGTATGTAATAATTTCAACAAAGGCAGATTATTTTTAACACCTTAAATTGTTTCCTTTGTACTTTTAATTCAAATTAACACCAACTAAATATGTTAACTAGCAGGTTTTTAGGCGAAACATAAATCTTTCTATACGCATTTTACTCAAAACAGGAAATTTTTAGTTGTTTCCTTTTCGAACTGGGCCATCGACATATACAGAATATGAATAATCGGTCCGGGCTAAATTTGAGACGAAAATGTCAGTGGAAAATGGTTGTACGACGAAACTATACGTGCACTATCTGGCGACATAGCACTGAGTAACTCCTCTTTTGTGCTTCACAGATAATATTGTTACCTTACTACTACTGTTTTGACCATCAAAATATAGGTGCCGGTTCAAATCCTTAGCAGTGCAATAATGATTCTACGTTTACTAGAAGTAACATACATCAAGTAACAATTAGGGACGGAGCGCAAGGCTGGACTTACTCTGGGCTATGTTGCCACAATGTGCACGTAAAATATTGTAACATGTTGCCTGAAACATTTTCGTCTCCAATTAAGCCCAGTAGTCGCGTAGTGTGCTAATTTTATGGCCTTTCCTAGACACCACGTATATGTATGTATGTATGTATATATATATATATATATATATATATATATATATGTAAAATACACATGTATGTAAGTGTAATTAAATACAAACTGGCATTAATTATTTTCTTTAGTTACAATAACCGTCTAATTCAATGTTAACAAAACCATGAAAGAAGTTCATTTAAAAACTACAACATTCAATCACGCGAATTACCAAATTGCAACGATGTATGCGTCTTCATAGCGGAATAAAAATACTGGCGTGATTAAAGGAAGAATTGAATTTTTTTGCAGTTGAAAAAAAAAAAAATATCCGTAATACTGTAGCATTGGTGGATATAATTCACCGCCGATTATATTTTCGAGGAATTTTCGTGGGTCTAATATAGACATAGCTAAAAATGTGGGGGAAAGTATGGATTTACTCTGGTAACTATGTATAAATATGGTTGAAAATTTTGTATTACTCATTTGATGCAAAAATTAAACTTTTTAGGATACAGATAACCGTGTCAAATTACAATTTATCTATCATGAAATAAATCTGCCTTCTTAGCGCGTAATGCTACTTCAGACTGATGGTTAGCTTTGAAGTACCTTGAATGATGTTTGCAGAAAGATGAGAGGTATGATTGGAATCCCGCACGTTTCGGTCACCTGTGACATCAGGGCAAGATTCAGTCAGTCTCTACTCTACAAAGCGGCGTTCACAAGAGACTGCCGAAGATTGAAGCCGAACATTGAACCTCCAAAGAATAAAAAATCGTGGTTCTGCACGGTATATCTGGATTGGAAAATACTACAGGTTGTAATTTATGCCGAAATCTTAAGTGACAGTATTATGTAATTCAGTACGTAGCTATTGTAACACCCTCCTGTCTGGCAGGAAGTCAGTGGGTAAGAAATTAGTAAATTGTTAACGTATTATTAGAGATGATGGTATATCATTGAAAAGTATTGTGTCAACATATCCTTGAAAACGCTGTAGTTAATTGAAACACATATGACTCGGTGATGTACGTCTGACAAAACGTAGCTCCCTCAGACCAAGAACAGGCATAAAATAATACAATATCGGGATTATTATTGGCTGAGTCTAATAGGGTAACAACTCCAAGTACAAGTTAAAGCCAGTAATCTTCTAGCAAGCTGAACGTGTGTCAAAACCGAACAAACAGTCAAAATTTCTAGCGATAAACCATGATTAGAGATGATGGTATATCGCGGAAAAATTTTACTGTTTGCTGGGTTTCTACGTACGTTCAACTTAACAGAAGATTACTGGCTTTCTCTTGCACGGGCAGCTATTACCCTGTTTGACTGAGCCAATAAGGATCCCGCTATTGTAATATTTTATGCTTGTTATTGGTCTGCAGACAACTACGTTAAGCCAGACGTGAGTCCCCCAATCATACATGTCACAAGAAACTACAGTGTTTTCAAGGATATGTTGACACAAGACATTTTCGCGATATACCATCATCTGTACGTATTAATTGAAGTATTTTTGTAAGAAATTTGGTCAAGGGGAAGTTTCTAATGTCGCAGCATATTTCACCCGAAATTTAATTCCATCGTTTCCATTAAGCTAAACTCCAAGGAGAACGTACATATGAAAGATACATTAAAAAAAAAATAATCTTTACCGCCGAATGGGGTAACTTGGAACGGCAGGTAAATTAGGACGTTTATTCAGGAATTTATATTTTGAATGTCGCTGCCCTGAATGAAGAAACCACACTACTAATTTAAGTAGGACATTTTCGACAGTTGTCTACTTCTGTTTCTTCTTTTTCGTACTCTTATCCCAAGTTTTGCTGTCGTCCCAAGTAAACCCAGTTGACGGTGCCGTGACTTGCAAACTGAGTTATTTCATCTGCGAAGAGTGTAAGCTTCACCGGCTGTAAAAAGCCACACTGACAACTAAGACAGCTACTTGGGTGGGACAGCTGAGCACGGCCGTATCATCTGCATTTCTGCCATGTCATCGCGAAATGGGCAGAGTGGTTGGCGTGAAGAGGAGGTCTCTAAGGGAAGGAGCCTCAAACCACCCCCTTCTTCGTCCTCCTCACCGCCTTCCTCCGCCCCTGACCTCCTCCTTAAAGTCGCCCTTTCCACGCTCGGTGATGGATTACCTCTGGGAGACTCGAGCGCTGCTGCGCCCTCCGCAGAGCCATCTCCAGCCGACAGCTGATGGATCGGACTCTCAAGAAATGCCTGGTCCTGGGCTCTCTACAGAACAACAGGCTGCTCACAGGTAGTTGGCACGACTGTCGCTTCCCAGGGGTATTGAGGAGGAGGGAGGGGTGGCCATTGTACACGTGCAGCTGTGCTTGTGTGGCCTCCAAGTCTCCGAGATGACTATCCAAAATCATTAAAAAAATGTCTAACTTGCACTGAAGACTCCCAGGTAAGCATGTGATGAATATACACATTATTTTGTACTCGGAAAGAAATGGAAATGCCCAAAGTAATAAGGTACTATCATCCTTAATTAGAATACCAATTGCCCAATTCAAGACGGAAAAAACTTGAATAAATAGCCACAATTCAATATTTCCTACCAAGCGTGAACCGTCATCATAGTTGTATATTGTCAAATGTGTTAAGAATGAAATAACAGTTTCATAAGCACATTGCGACAGAAATTATGATTTGGAGTAGCCAGTAAGAAAATTTTAAAAGCAGATATTTAAGTTTAGAGAAATTTGAGTCATTTTATTAATTAACTACGCTACTGATGTGGTCTGTGTGCTATTCTTTTACAATTGTTTAGCAAAAACACCACCGAATGTTCAAGTAATTGTCGAATTTGACAAGTACAGGGATGTTGATAAAATTATTATCCGAGTTATTTTACATCACTTCATTCCTACCAACAAACTCTAGACTTCAGAAAAAGTAAATTAATAAATATAGAGAAGGAAGTGAACCCGACGGCAGAGTATTACACTCCAAGAGGCAATCATTCAACCTGTCAGCATGTAGGCATCCGCCGTTCGCTTTTTACATGAAATGAGTTCCTGTGACAGAACGTGGACGGAATGCAAAGCTGGGAGAAATTGTAGTACCTCGAGAAAACCCCGTAGTCTGACGGTAATGTCCGCTACGTTTCAGCATACGAAATGTCCGAGACCAACCCCGCCGGGAATCGAATCCGGATAACCTTAGTGCAGACGAGTGGTCTGACCACTGCATCACCACGACCCCCACTCGGAATTTATTTAAAACCTCTACAAACGCTCCACGGTAAGTTAGATATAATGCCGAGGAAAATGTTAAAATTCCGATTTAAATGAATACATAATATGAATATTCACACTTTGAGTGGAACAAATTGAAGCCGTCTGTTTATTTTGTAAGATATCTTATGACTTCTCAAGCCATAAAGACGAGATATCAAAACAAATTATGCATTGGCCGGTGTTAAAAAACATTGTCACATAATTTTTCTCCAATACATATTCAAAAAAACTATTGAAAATGTATTTTGCAAGACACGTTGCAACGCGTGAGAATACACATTGCCTATACAGAAACAAAACATGACTGGACCTCGTACTGCCCAGAATAAGTTACCGACTCTGCACAGCATTACAGCTGTTGAAAGTACGGCGAGCTAGTGTATCAGAATACAAACATAACGACCGATTGGACTCTGCGGTGTTAATACGTTGGAATTACCAAACAACTGAACAATCACCAGTTCATTACATATTTCTCTCTCTCTCTCTCTCTCTCTATATATATATATATATATATATATATATATATATATATATATATATATATATATATAAGTCAAGAGTTCCTGGCTGGCGCTTTAACGCTACAGACAAAACATAATGTATATTTTTTTAAAATATAAATAGTGGGTCCCTGGTAGTTGAAACCATTTGATTATGTAAGTTACACAACCAATCATATACACACATAAGGGTGGGTATACTATATATATATATATATATATATATATATATATATATATATATATATATATATACACGCATGTGTGTGTCCAGAACCAAATGCATAATAAGTACACCACGTGAATCCTGGAGACGAAAATGTTTGTGGAAAAATGTTGTACGATGACATTTTATGCGCACAATGTGGCAACATAGCACTGTACTTACTCCAGTCTTACGCCCCACAAATATCTTACTTGTCTTACGTATCTCGCTAATACTGTTCTGACATGCACATTATGGACCCAATGGATCCA